>CM031240.1:991875562-992138120 GCA_018340775.1 Taxus wallichiana var. yunnanensis
GCTTAGGAGACCTAACGCGTAAGACTTGTTTTATGATGTCTATAGATTGGATGCATGTGGATGTAAACCTAATTTTCAGATCTGTATATTAATGTATGTTATCTGCATAGTTACTTGAGACAGGGGGACGGGGGACAGGGTTTTCGGGACGGCAAAATATTTCTAAATTTTGGGGATGGCGGGGGACGGCTAATTAAAAAATATATAAATATTTAAAATATAAAGATATAGTGACTAAATTATATAAATAAGCTGAAATAAAACCATTTGAGATTTAAATAAGGTGAAACTTGAACTCATAAACATCAAATACATTCCTTAATACTCATGATTCTTTCAGAAGTTTGCAAGAAGTTGCTTGGTCCAAAAAGGTGCAAAAATTGATTTTATGAAAATAAGAAAAATATTGCCATCAATGTATAGAGCTCAAGAAAATATGCACTTTTAGAGAAAACAACACCTAAAACAGAGCCACAGAATGAAAGTTATGGCACATGCAAGTTTTTGCTGCTACATCTTCCTGGACCCTTTCCAAAAATGGCAATTTTTTTTCTATCCTTGTGATTTTTTCACCAAAAAGGAAAAAAATGCCAAAAAAGGAAATAAATTCGTGGGGGACGTCTGGATGTCCCCCCCACGTTTCCCGTCCCAGACGTTTCCTAGAAAAAGGAAAACGTGGGGAAACGTTTCCCCACGTCCCAGCGTCCCAGGGGCGTCCGGGGCGTCCCAGGCGTGTCAAACAGGGGGACGCGTCCCGCGTAATATGGTTATCTCGTTATGAAATTATTCCTTCAAGATTATTTTAGAATTACTAATATCCTATTATTATTAATTTCGTGGTTAAATATCACAACTATTTCTGAATTACTAATATCCTATTATAATTAATTTTAGGGTTAAACCACACAACTATACTTCTACTTCAATTATGGAAAGCCATAAATGTTTCTATTTTTAGTAATGATGTTTATTTCTCAACAATTTCGAGTAAATGACAAAATCATTGTTATTTTTGTTGTTTGCTTACATATTTAAGCACAAGTTGAGAAGGTAGCTCCCAAGTTTCAACATTTGCAAGAGCTTTGGGAGGCCCCATGCACTATGAGTTTGGTTTTGCGAAATCCTTTGTAGCTAGGAAACACGGAGCCCCAGTTCACAAGAAGACAACATTTGAACTTTGGACGGGTGGTTTGCTCGAGAGGCTCCAATGGAGGAGGTCACTAGTTTAAGGGCTCTCTCCCCCAATAATGCCCCACCACCTCCTCCTAGTGTTGCTCCCTTGTGCTTGACTTTCATGTGTTTGTTTCTATTTTGTAAGCTTGGTCTCTTTAGCTATCACTTGTAACATTTTGGTTTGTTGATGAACCATATGTTCTCGCTATCATGTGAATATTAAACCATATTTTTATCCGACTACCTTTTTATTGTAACCATCATGTATCAATTTTCTATAATTATCATAATTTTACATTCTAATTAAAAACAAAAATATTAGACCACAAATTATATTAGTTCAAATCCAAACATCAAATGAAATTTATAAATTCAAAATAAATAAAACAAAAATATCAACTTATTATTATTATTAAAGAAATAAACATGTTTAATTCTAGGTAGAAAATGTTGGGTGCAAAAAAAGCCATGTCTGACAAGTCTTGAAAACTTAAAAAGATATTCACTTTCAAAATTAACTTTCGAGTGTACAAATTTAAAAAAACCATCACAAGCACATTTTTTCATAAATGTTTAGACAAATCGTATTTAAAACCCTAGTCAGATCTTTACAACAACAAGATAAAGAGGCCACAGGAAAGACGATGTGGAGGTAAGGATTTCAGTCCTAGTCTAGGGTTTTTAAGTACTATCAGAGATGCCAGTCGTCGTCCCCTTCTGTCTATTCATTTTCATTTATAATGAATAGCTCTATTTTTCAGGGTATTTTCCAGGCATCATACGGTCTGGGTTGGGTTTTCGTGATGTTGAAGATTGAGGTTGCGAGTCATTGTAAAAGGTAGGACACTCTATTTGTCTGTCTATGTTCCTTTATTTGCAACTTTGATTTTACAACAAAAGCTTCAGAAAAATTGCAAACTTCAACGTTTGCAATTATTCGAAAGTTCTTGTTATAATATTATGGATCGAGGAAACTTGAAGTCTTTAGCGTGTAGTCGTTCGTTTGTTTTCCAACTTCAGCTCTAGCTTAATGGCAGACCACAGTCCAATAGAACTAGTAAATTATTTACTATTAACAATCCATAAGTTAGATACAACCGTCAGGGGAATAGATAAGCTAAATAAATCTGTCAGAACTCTATACTCCAGTCTGGACTCCAGATAGAGGGTTCAATGTTCTCGCCAGCCCTATCGACATGGAGTATAGGAAATCGTTGAGTATTGGAATGAGTCTTTATCTACTCATCTGACAATGAATACTGGGACAATTCCTTTATCACAACATCCTAATGACTGATTCCAGAGATGCCAAGTTCTTGTTCGGGATTGTAGTGAACCATTGAACCGGGACAAAATTGACGAGTAATGAATCTATGCCGTCCTCTTGTCTCATTGATGAAATCCCTCTAAATTGAAAGGGGTGGTCAATGAGTTCACCTATCGATAGCTTTGATCCGCCTATATATATATGCGGATGTTGGCTTTATTCTATGTATATACATCTGGATGCCCCTCCCCTTAGCTGTAGGTATAAAAACATTACAATGGTTCAGGCAAACCTTGATTAATGTGCAAAGCATGCAACATTGGTGATTTTAGGCTCCCACAGTCCAATCTATAGTGGTGCCATTGCAGAAACCACCAAGGCCAAAATCAACTCACCTTTTCCAGGATATTTAAAACATAATTGAAATATCTTTAGTCAAATGTTGTAGTTTGAAGTGCATCTTTTAAGGTCTGACCTAACATTTGAAAAGTAATGTTTAAACTCTCTTTACCAACCTCGGCTCTAGCCTAGTGGCAGACCATGGCCCATTCGACCAAGAAGAGTATTTAGTATTTAAACCATTCGTGCATTAGGCGCACACCGCATGCTAAGTCACGCATTTGAATTCATGTTCGAATTCGTCGATGATTAAATTCGTGAAAAATTCGTTGGTAAAAAAATCAACGATTAAATTCGTGATTAAATTTGACTATGAGAAATTATATAATATATAAAATTATATATTATATTATACATATACATATAAAATTATATCTTAAATATTACATATAAATTATGTATAATCGTATAATCATATAAAATTCTATCTTATATATATAAATTATATCTTAAATAGACTTATAAATTATATCTTAATTATTATGTATTATATATTACTTAGATTAAGGTTTGGTCTTCATATATAATTTTATATATAAAAATATACATATATTTTATAAAATAAAACTTTATTTATAACACATATTTTCTAAAGTAAAACTTTATATATAACATTATACATATATTTTATAAAATAAATATGCTAAAACGAAAACCTAAAACTTATTAAATAAACTTAAAACCTTAAAACATTTAAAAAACAAAAAACAAACATTTATAAACTACCACGCATATTTATAAACTTATTATAAACTTAAAACCTTAAAACATTTAAAAACAAAACACAAACAGCGTCAAAATTCTGTGTGAGGGGCTGTGAGCTCGAAAGTGGCACTCAGGCATGGATGAATACTCAACGAACTCTGGTAACCTCCAGCTATGATGTCTAAACATCCCCCCAACAATGGCGTCCAAATAGACTATCCAACAATGGCGTCAAACAGTAGAAACCCTAAAATCGAAAAGAATAAACCCTAAAATGAATTTCGCGATTTTTAAAATGAAATTTGGCGAATTTAAAACACGATTTTGCAGTGAATTTAATAAAAATTTCACATCCGACTTCCGTACGAATAAATTCACGATTTTCAACGAATTCTTTTCTGCTGTATTAAATCCGACGAATTTCAAATTTTTACCTTCAAGTTCGGCGAATGCGGTCACTTTGCATGTACTGTGGGAGATTTTATTAGGCTCACATGGTCTAAAATGGCATCTAGGAGTCTTGTTTTATGTTGTAAGTTATATGCTTCGTAGACATTTATAGTTTATACACTTCACCGTGAAAATAATGTTATTAGTTAAGTGCATATGAATGTACATTTTGAGCTATGCTGATAGTTAAGAATACAGATTAGGACTTATGGTTCAGGAAGTTTGTAACTAAATGTATCATTTGTGCAGTTCCTTGGAAAAATAAAATAAGTGACAATGCTATATGGTATATACAACATGAAGCTTAAGCAAAATATGAACTTCTAGGACCTAGGGAAGGTGATTTTTAGGTTTGGAGGGCAGGGAAAGAAGATTCTACTGGAAGAGTTTCAAGATTCTCTCTATTTGTGAGTCAAGAGTGGGCAGGAATGTATATAATTATAGAAAACAAGGAAGTTCAATGCATTGAATTTGCCAGCCAAATTGGGGATTTTGCAAAAACCTCAAGATATCTAGAATAAATTTGTAGTATCTGATTTTTAAGTTGAAGGATATTGCTCTTTTGGATGATCATTCCCTTATTTGTAGGTTCATCAGGTTGTCCTCATACAAAAGAGTTCTAAATAAAAGGGTCGACATGGTATTTAAAGGAGGAACTTAACATGACCAGAGTTGAAGAGGTTAATTGATTGGATTTGTTTTTCCGACAAAATCAACATTGATCATCCCAATTTTAGTCAAGTTGCAAGCCAAATTGAGGATTGTGCTAAAACCTATGTTACCGTGAAACACCCCTTCCCCGAACCCCGTTGGAAATGGATATTGGTACAAAACATTCCAGAAACATCCCGGAAACATCCAAGATGTTTTTGACACATTTCCATTGGATTTTCAATTTTAAAAGCTAATAACTTAAAAAAAAGTTTCACGTTTCCGCCGGATGCTTTTGCTGCTACTCTTAGCCAACTTTCACTGCTTGGTATTAATGATGAAGATCCAAGAAGTTCTACGCAAGGGATGGATAGTGGAGCTAGTGGGAGTGGAGCTTTTGGTTGTATTCATGGAGATGATTGAGGAAAATCTAGATGATATATTCTAGAATCTAGATTATAATCATGTATATAAAACATTGAAATTGTAACCATGTTGAATGATGAATCTTTAGAACTTCAATGAATACAAAATATTTTGAGTGCTTTATCAGTTATCTCTTATGGTCCATGGACTAAAATTTTGAAAATGAGTACTATACATATATTTATATAAATTTTTTTTTTTTTTTATAATATATTGTACGAACATTTCCGTAATGTTTCGTACCCAAGGTTTTTAGAAAATCAGCGTTTCCGCTTTGGACCCATACACTGCACTGCACTCGTTTCCCGGCAACATTGGCTAAAACATTAGATATCCCTAATAGCTTTGTAGTATCCACCTTAGGTTGATGGATATTGCTCATTTGGACATTCATGCCCTTTTTCGTAGGTTCATCGGGTTGTCAAACAAAAGAATATTAAGCGAAAGGTTGACATATGATATCTAAAGGAGAAATCCAACATAGTCTTTGACAAAGAGATTTTGATCGCATTCTTTTCGACAAAATTTGACATCAGTCACCCCAATTTGAGTCAGGCTATATACTACCGTTTGTTTTTTTAACTTTAGCTCTCACCTAGTGGCGGACTAGAGCTTAGTCGACCATGAAGATTATTTACTAGTCTGTAAACAATCCATAAATTAGGTGCAATAATCACAATTAATTGTGAAATAAATACATAAATAAGGAAAATGGGCTTTATGGGTGCTAAATCTCATCCCTACTTTCCAATACCTACATATATACATGTAGACAAGAGATTTTTGCCTAGATTGAGTTAGCATGCAATGCTATCCAACTCAAGTGCTGCAAGGATTGTCCAATAGTTAAGCCTCTCATTGCCAGCCTCATATGAGGCAATAGAACATTTCCATAATTAAACCTCCCTTCAAAGATAAAAACATCATGGTTAGTGTAACTTGGTATTCATTATTGTTTCTTTATTAAGAGTATAGCTAACTAAATGGTTGCTCCAAACACCATAATAAAAAGAAAAATTATATAAAAATGAGATGTTGCTCCGCTGCTGCCGTTTATCTTTGATGCATTTCTGTTAGTTGCTGCAACTGTAATTTGGTAGAATGCCAAAGCCTTCTCCTTGTGTGCTACGTTTGACTATGAGGGAACCACAAGGTTTACCACTGCCTATCTTCAATTCACGGTCTGATATAGAGGTCTATTCTTGGTTGTCATAACACTCTCTGAAACATTCTCAGATTTTGGGTTAGGGCTTACTCAATGTTCGATGACTGGGATTGCACATTTGATTATAACTCACTAGAAGAATATATAATTCACCAATGTGAGTACTAACAAGATTATTTCTAACATTCCCCCTTAGTACGAACATGGGAGAAAGTGCCACCTTCAATTAAGAAGCATGCGACTCCATAGCTTGCATATGGTCTCGATCAACACCTTGACTGTGGGAATTACATCATCCATGAATAGGGACCCATCAACCTATTCTGGGGAATACATGAATTGGGACCCATCGACCAATTCACATCAATCGAACCGGTCGAGATACTAAGAACACATCCTGCTTTAGTATTTGTAGTCTAGATCTTTGCATAATCATATCAATAGGAGAAAAATAGAAGCCATTTAGCACACATGAACAAGAATTCAGTCTTCTATTCTTATTTTTAATTACACAAAGAAAACCAAAAGGTGTCACTAAAGCAAAATGCGGCCTTTGAGGTAGTGATGAACTCGAGGACGCTGATCGCCCTCCTGCTTACATTGCTGCCATCCTCTGATGAATTTACTTAGTACAAATAATCTTCATCACTGGGATAGCTGATAGGTTCATTTTCACTTGCATGAGGAGAGTAATCTTCCCAATCATTTTCAGCAGCCAAAGCCTTTTGATCTAGCTTATCATCTAAGAGATCTTGAGCTCTTTTCTTAAGGTCACAAATCGATGTCTTGATTGCTTGCAATAATGACACAAAAGATGTTTCCTTGAAGATTTGAATTTATGTTTACCTTTCTGGAACGATGATTTATTTTTTGCAACCATTATAGTTTCCTCTTTTGGCACAAATCTTTTGATTTTGTTTTCTTCTTCAAGCAGAGAGGAGATTAGGTCTTCCAAACTAGGATTGATTTTGCTAAGAGTAAACACAATGTTTGAGTAACTATTCGACATGCTATTTAGTAGAACAACTTTAACATCTTCTTTATTAACATCAACTTTTATTCCTACTAACTAATTTAATATGGAGTGAAACTTACTGATATGTTGTACCATGTTATTGTTTTCTCCCATTTTTAGCCCAAACAATTTTTGTTTTAGCATTTTAGTGCCATTGCTGCACTACCAGCTTGAGATCCAAATAACTTGTTCAATGTCACCCAAATGTCATTAGATGACTTACTTAGATCTATATGATGCAAATATGCATCGATAGTCCTAGGCCAATAATTGCTATTGCTTTTCAATCCTTGCTTTCCCATTTTACTGCTTCATTTGCATCCTTCGGCTTTTTTATTTTCCCATTGACAATTTCCCACGTCTTTGTCAATCAACTGTAGTTGAGTTTGAATTCGCAATGTATAGAAGTCTTTGCCTTCAAATTTTTCCACAAGACTAAATTTATCCATTTTGACTCTCCCCATAGTCTTAACTCAATTAATGTCGGATACTCCGAAAATGCATCCATACAAGCAATTATTGACTTTTGCCTCTTAACTCAAGGTGACATAATAATACAATATATGATGTTAACCGTGAGACAATTTTTTTTTTTTATTTTAAAAATATTTTGACTCTGTTTCACGACTTTGACGCCAATGATTGACAAAACAAGAATATATAATGACTTTACTAAACAAACTTAAAAAAAGGACTTACACCAATCTTAGACAAATAACACAAAAATGACTCACTTTTGTGACTCTTTTAAAACATGGAATTAACCATTTATTTGATAGACTATTGACCACTAATAAAACACAATACATGAGATATACGTTTGAAGGATTACAAACTAAGTTAGACTTGGTATTAACTGGACTTACACAAGTGTCTTCACAGCACTTGGCACAAGCATAAAGGCTTTCCAATACAACTTTCCATGCCGTTCTGCATCTAACACCAGCTGCGTTGGATTTGCAACTCCATTGACAAGCTCAAATTAATGCACACGCGATGCTGAATGTTACTCACATTTTCTTGGCGTCTTGAATTGGATGTACAGACCGAACATGTTGAACATGTTTAATAACAAAATCACTTTGTGTTTGGAGGACAGAATATTCATATAGAACTTCCACGTCTAGGGCAGAGCAGACTAGCACTTTGTTGGATCTTGCAAAGCCAAATAAAAAAACTTTCACCAAACGCTATGCAGATTCGTGTGTTAATTTTATTGATGCTGCAGGTCAGTCTTTCCCTGAGCGACTCCCTTCACAACTCACAGCCTGTAACTCTTCAATACAGGTTTTCAATGGTTGCAGGTGCATAGAAATATGACATCTGGATTACATTCTTGCAGAGCATGAAGATTAAGTTGGGAAATTTACCATTGACATTACTTTGGAGCTTTCATTACAATAAATAAAGAACCTCTTCTCAATCTATTTCTCCATCACAAGCTGAGGCATAAAATTGCTCTCATAACAAATGAAATTGGTACAGAGTTTGACACAATCAAAACTATCATTATTACTGTGTAAATAATGATACAAATAAGTAGGCACAACATCTCCATAATATAAGGAGTCAAGTGCTACAAAGGGGGAACTATAACTATTGTAATGCGAGTTCTTATAACTCACATAACAATACACAAGCGTATTAGAAAAACAACTACAAGAATATATGACTCACCAATGTGAGTACTAACAAGATTATTTCTAACAAATCCTATTCCCATGTATGAAAATCAATGTTTCTTTTTATAGACTTCGGTGAATTTTTGTCGGTGTATTTTCTTACACATTAGGGCTATTGGTTTTTTTATCTTTCCTTGGTAATTCCATTTTTTTACATTTTAAGTTTTTCACATATTTTAAATTTTTTTAGTTTTGAATGTTTTTTTTTTTGGGGAGCGGGTGGCGGGTGTGTTTTAGTCATCCCCTCCATCTAGAATATTTTTACTTGGCTGCAATTATGAGTCCCATTGACCTACTTTGGTCATTTCAAGGGGATGATATTTTAGTTATCCCCTTTGTTTGGAATATTTTTAGTTGGCTGCAACTATCAGTTCCATTGAATGTTGATGAGCATATAAGTCAGCAAATGTTGATAGCTATGATCTCTCTACTTAGACATTTCTGGTTTTCAATATAGTTTCTTTTTCCCAAGGACTGCATTTTTTTACAAAGCTTTTGGTCTAATGTCCTTGGTTCTATTCAAGTTGAAACAGTGATATCTTCTTCAACTTGATATATTCTTCTGGATTTTGTTTCCTTTTGCACCCACCAGTAGCCTAGTGTCATATTTGTAAGTATTATAACAGTAGGATATGGAGTTTTAATAAAACCTGCCGTGGGGAACTTTTGGACATTACTTTTATGCATTTATTCCAATTAAATGACTAAGAGAAGACTGCCATAAAAGAATCCAAGTTGTGCTCTTTTTAAAAGGAAAATGCTTTCTAAGTTTCTAACTATATTTTGTGCATTGACAATATTAGCTTATTTTTCAAATTACATGTGAATTGTTCCATGCCGATCCCTGCTGCCAAGTTTTAAATTTGCTTATTTTGGACTTTTGGCGCAACATAGCTTGAAAATATCTAGTAATCAATTTTAAGAAATTGTGCAATGCTAAGAAATTTGTTTAGTCTTACTAGTAATTTTAGATTTTGGTTTTTTTAAATAAAATGATTACACATTTTTCTAATTGAAGATTTCAGTGGAGGTAAATGAGATGGAGTGAAGAACTAAGTGCCTAGAAGGTTGAGGAATTAATGTCCAATATTCAATCTTATTTCATCCTCTCCAAGGGGAAGATGTCCTTGTTTGGGAAGGAAGTCCTTCTGGAGATGTATCAGTAAAAGATGCATATGAATGGATACTAAACTCTGTGTGCCCCAATGTGCCCAGAAGGTTGAGGAATTAATGTCCAATATTCAATCTTATTTCATCCTCTCCAAGGGGAAGATGTCCTTGTTTGGGAAGGAAGTCCTTCTGGAGATGTATCAGTAAAAGATGCATATGAATGGATACTAAACTGTGTGCCCCAATATGCAGAAATTCCCAGCTTCCAAGATTTGGATTAATGGTGGTCTCTTATGAGGGTCTTTACCCAAGTCCCACTACCCAGAGGGTCAGCAATATGGAATATTCTCAAAATTTGTAGGAGCTCAGTTCTCTTTGCCTTTGATTGGCAGATCAGTAATGGAAGACCAGCAAACTTCTGGATGGATGCATGATAGGAAAATTAAACCCTACGAAACCAGGAAGATTTAATGGAGATCATGAAATTTGCTATCTCTTAGCGGGGACATAAAATCAAGGATTATTTGTGCAAGGATGATGAAGGTTTTCATTGGAGGGAAATGAGATGGAGTGAAGAATTAAATTCTCAGAAGATTGAGGAATTAATGGCCAGTATCCAATCTTATTTCATCTTCTGCAAGGAAGTGAAGATATCCTCGTTCGGGAAGAAGATCCTTCTAGAGACGTATCGGTAAAAGATGCATATGAATTGACACTAAAATCTGACTTCCCCAATATGCAGACATTCCCAGCTTCCAAGATTTGGATTAATGAAGGTCTCCCCAAAGGTAAACATTTTCTGGACACTCAGAAACTCTCATGGGTCTTTACCCAAGCCCCACTACCCAGAGGGTCAGCAATATGGAATATCACTAAAATTTGTAGTAGTTGAATTCTTTCTGCCCTTAAATGGCAGATCAGGAATGGAAGACCAGCCAACTTCTGGATGGATGCATGGTTGGAAGATTACCCCGCCGGGAAACTAGGAGGATTTAAAGGAGATCACGGAGTTTGCTATCTCTTAGTGGGGACTTAAAGTGAGGCATTATTGGATCAAGGATGATGAAGGTTTTCATTGGAGGGAAATGATGTGGAGTGAAGAATTAAATGCCCAGAAGGTCGAGGATTTAATGGCCGGTATCCAATCTTATTTCTTCCTCTCCAAAGAAGGGGAAGATATCCTAGTTTGGGAAGGAGATCCTTTTGGAGATGTCTGAGTAAAAGATGCATATGAATGGACACTAAAATCTGAGTGCCCCGATATGCAGAAATTCCCAGCTTCCAAGATTTGGATTAGTGAATCTCTTCCCAAAGGTAACATCTTTCTATGGATAGTTGCGATCAAGAGGATCCTAATGTTTGATCAGCTCATGAAATGAGGATTAAGAGGTCCCTCTGTGTGCTTCCTTTGTCAAGCCAATGAGGAAACCAGTGAGCAGTGAGCACATTCTTCTTCACTGCCCCTATTCATGGGAAGTTTGAGGTCATTTCTTCAATGCATTTATGGTGTCATGGGTTATGCAAGAAGTTATTTTGGAGGTAAGTTATTGGAAATCAAAATTCAAGAATAAGACGTTAGCTACTCTCT
This sequence comes from Taxus wallichiana var. yunnanensis, assembly GCA_018340775.1. Lineage (NCBI taxonomy): Eukaryota > Viridiplantae > Streptophyta > Pinopsida > Cupressales > Taxaceae > Taxus > Taxus wallichiana. The sequence goes on from CM031240.1 coordinate 991,887,194, forward strand.
CCATAGGCACCTGTATCATCAACTGGAATTTGTAACGAGAAAGAAATAGGAGAATTTTAAAGGTTTCTAGCCAAACAACGGAAAAATCTTGGATAGTATTGAACTTGTGTTGACTGAGGTAGCAAACTGCATGTTAGAATATGTTGTATATTTTGCATACTGTATGCCTAGGAGTACTGTACGCCTTTGCCACGAGTGTTAGCTGGGGTTTGGGGCTGGCCTCGGCCGGGGGGTTTGGGGGCTGGCACCCGAGAAATCTTTTCGGGCTCCCTATTTTCCCAGGAGTATAGATATGCGGTTTTTAATATTTATCTATACGTGTATATGGGTGGTGTCATAACCCATGACTTATGGGGAACTGTTATGGGTTGTTTTGTTAGCCCATGGTTTTGGTACCCATTGTATTGTAAAACCGCTTTGACGGTTTCCTATTGATGTGCTTACATATAGCTGGACATGTAGTAGGGTAGAGCAGAACTTGGAAGTACATTATTGTATTGTAAACAATTAAGTTAATGCAATAAGAGAGAAAAGTTACTGTGCTGGGTTTTTTCCCAAAAGGGTTTCCCAGGATAAATCTTGTGTTTGTCATTTTGTTTCTTTGTTTATCTTGAATATTCTGTTAAGTATAGCTTCTTGTTTATTAGTTTATTGGATCAATTTTTTTCACTGCAGAAGTAAGGAAGAAGACATTTTTGGGAAAAGGGAGGAGGAGCCTTGTGGCAAGTGGAGTAATTTCTTTGGACTGCTCTTAGGATCTGCCCAATAAAGGGGTCAGTTCCTTTTCTTGAAACTAAACTTGTATGGGGTTGTGAAAGGCAACCCCGGACCTGTTGGGGTGGCGTCGTCTTCCACAATCATCATGGCCAACCAAACATACTCCTTGGATATTTGGAGTGACACCAGTAACACGGCTGAAGAAATGACCTTTTTGAAAGGGGTACGACTGGCAGTATTTAAGGGCCGGAAAAATAATCATTGAAGGCTATTCACAAATCTTAATCAATTCATTGAATGGAAGATTAATAAAGGCTTGTAGAATAGAGGATATCATTGAAGAAACTAAATGGATTTGCAAAAACATGAGTGAATTTGCTTCTAGCAAAGTAAGAGGCAAGGAAATAAAGTTGCAGATTGGGCTGCAAATAAGGGTGTTGGCCTGAGCAGAAAATCCCACACCCTTGACAAGGTATGGTCTTCGCTCTTCCCCAATGATCTCCAAAAATTCTTGTAGAGATTTGATCAACTCTCAGGATAGACTCCCCAAAGCTCACTTAAAGACCAGAATTAAAAAAGCAAAGGCACTAATTGCTGTGCCACCCCCTTCTGCCATCCTTCATTCTCTAATCCATTGTAACATTTAAAATGGGGTGGTGATTGTGAACGTTACCATCATGCATTCATTCTTCAAAGCGTTGTATCCATTCTTTGAATGATAGCTTTGACATTAATGCATGGAAGTTGCAGAGGGTGGGAGCAATTAGCTGGATGAAGTGATTGTTACCACAAATTAGGCATGCTAGAATTTGTGCCAAAAGGTTGGTGTTTTCAGTTTTAGACGCCATGATTATGTAGAAAAATCAGTCAATTTGTGGCAGCGAGGAAGGCAAGTTTCAGCAGAAGGTTTTTTATTTATTTTTAATAAATAAAAGTATGCATGCTCAGCTGAAGGTTGATGCCAAAGGTGGTGCTAAAAATAGCAGCTAGAATGGACGCCAAGGAAGCATGATTGAAGCTAAATTTAGCAACAACAGCTTGTGCTATTTTTAAATTGTTTAAAGCAGCTGTTAACATCTGGTTTGGACGCCAAAATAAAGAGGGAAAAAGCATGCTAAATATAGAGGAATATGGCGCCCAAAAGGAAAGCATGCTCAGTCTATTTTTAGAGACATGCTAAAAATAAGATAGGAGATTTATTAATTAACTACAAGCAGCTGTTAACATGAGTTTGGGACGCCATGTAGAGGAGTTGAATATTTATTTTATTCATTGCATGCTGCTAGCAGGGACATGGCGCCAAAGAGGAAGGGTTTTGAGGATTTTAATTAATAAAATAAATGCAGCAAACCCTAGAATTGGCGCAGCAGGCTGAGGGAGTTAATTATTTTATTATTTTCATCTCATGCATGCTCTCAAGGGCATAAGGAAGATGAATTAAATAAAAAACAATTTTACATGCAAGAGGAGGCTGAAACTGGGACGCAGCAGTCCATATAGAGGGTTTTTGACATGAAAATCAGAGACAGACACTTTCAGCTGTTTTGCTTTGGTAATCCTAGCTTGTACTTGCATCTCTGAATAAAAAAGCTCCATTTGCCTTCTCATATTGTTGGTTTTCTGAGTTTTCATCGTGTTTAATAGGGTATTGTATTGCCTTAGTGTGGAAATTATTCCCTCTACCGCTGTCCTTTCATCCAAACCTTTGAATTAATTTTGCAAATTAGCTTAGAGTTGTGCAGGTGTGTGGATCTTTGTCTTCCTTGTATGCAGTAGTACATATGTGTGTCAAATCATTGGTGTATCACCTCCATTTCCCTTTTGCATTCCTCCTTTTTCCTTGTTAAAATTTTAGTTTTTAGGTGATTCATAAGGGAACCAACTCCTTTTGGAGTTTCACCTCAGCCACAAAGTTACCCACGGCCTTAATGTGTTACAATTTTGTCAATAGGAGAGAGAGTACACACTCCATTCTCTATCAGGGTGCAACTTTTGGGTGACAACAATGATCACAAAGAAACCACAGGGTAAAGTGTAGTTGAGCTCTCCCTCTTCAGGTATGCATTTTGATGTACCTATACGGATTGTGCATGCAATGTGAAAATTTGATAGGAAAGGGGAAGAGCTGAGTGGAATTTTGTTTTCCTGCTTTCTACTTTTCGGCTCGACACATTTAGGAGGGGTGCGAGTTTCGGTTTTCTGCCTGTTTTGAATCAACTATGAAAGTCATTTATGCCTCTTCCTTCTTCTCTGCCATGGTTTATTGAGAATATGGTTTAATCCATTACTGTCAGTGTTTTGCTTTTGACTGTCAAGGAAAAGAGTGGAACTTCATGGATGTAGTATAGGTAGTTTTCAACTGTGCTTTTCTGTCTAATACATCTTGTGTTGGAAAAGATATGGCCTCCTCTGCAGGTAAATGTGTTGCGAACAAAATTGAGACACCCTCCCTCACCTCTGTTGTCCAAGCTGAATATATCAGAAGACAAACTGAGAGACTCTTTGGGGAAATTTTTCTGGAGGATTTTACTGATTACATCGATTGGGAGATTCAAAACCCTTACACGTGGCTCGGGTACACTATATGTTGAGGGTTAGCTAAGGAGATTGATGATTTAGAAATAATGGAGATAAGCATGATCATGAAGGAGATAATTCTTGATCCTGGGCAGTCAATTGGGTGCCACAATGGTTTTGATGTAGCGCTGTCTCTAAGCCGTGCCTATATGATTTCCAATATTGCAGGGACCTTCACACTCCACTAGGATCGTGCTGATTTGGACTTGGAGTAGCAAGTCTTTTGTGAGATTCACATCAACACAAACTTATTTGTGGGGTTGAGCAAAATAAAACCTATCGGGCTTATGACAAATCAAATGCCCTAAGGGGTGGAGTATCTGGTCCAAGAAGGTCCGAAACAGAATCTATTGGCCTAGCAGCTAGACTAACATAAGGACTTTGAGAGAGGAGTGCTCAGTGATTTTAAAATCTGAAGTCCATCATGACAAACACTATTAAGGTATTGCACATGAACCAACGACTAGATTTCTTTAAGAGTGCATGCACTTGTTGCGAATCTTTAGAAGAAAACAGGAAAACCCTTTGGTAAGGTTGTGAACACCTGACATCTCAAATACCATATGGCACCCAAGTATGCTTAACCCAAGAGGTAAGAGATTGCTTCGAGGGAATGCGATCATCATAATGTGTAATAAGGCTATTATTCTCGTATCAATTGGAGTCAACATTATCTACCCCTAAGAGCACATCTATAGAATGAGAAGGACTACAATTGCCATTAACTTGTAGTCTTTCAAAACAAACTTCCATACTCACTTTGGTGCCAGGCTCCCTGCCATGTGCAACAAAGCTGCAGTCGGCTGGATTAGAGCCATATAAATAGGCTAACCCACCCTACAAACATGAGTAATTGCAAAATTTAATGCAAAAACAAACATAGAATGTCGCACAGAGACAGTTCGATGTCTTGAAAGGCAGGGAATGAAAACCTAAAACCATACATATGAAAAAACCTTAACAAAGCCAAATCATAATAAGTCCACAACAATCATCTTTAACAATTATTCAAAACACATCTCAAATTGTTCAATAACACTACTTGTTTTTAAATTAAAAAAATTATTCAAAAAATAACAATTGTTCCCAATTTCCCACAAAGCAATATTATGTATGTGAGTCCTGAAGTGATAACCACTCCGATTTACACTCTACTCTTTTAGGGTTTTAAAAACCACTCCGGTCTTCAGCCTTTACTCTTTTAGGGTGTTAAAAACGGCTCCGGTCTTCAGCCTTTACTCTTTTGGGGTTTTAAAACCCCTCCGATTCACAGAGTTTTCTCTTTTGGGGTTTATGTTAGTTAACTAAAATCCCTGCAATTTTTTTAACCTTCTTTGACACTTGTAGGGCAACTTATTTTGTAGGAACAATGGAGGGAAATAAGAAGCGTATGAGAGATGCGGAGAATGAAGAGGAAACAATAGAAGAACTGGTGGGTTTAGGAGCCGCCTCCCTCCAACTAAAAAGAGCGCAGCTGGAGGAGTCAGTTTTGTGTTGCTCAATGCCTCCTTAGAAGTTGGCAAAGTTGGGAAGGTATTTATTTATTGTATATAACCTGCATATCAATAACCAGACTGTACTGCTAATCTGAATAAAATTGACGACTCAAAGTAATTGAATAAATGTGTGATTATGAAAATAAATAACTGAAAGTTAAAAGCATAGAAGAATAATTTTGACTTGAACGTTTAAAGCCATCCTAAAAAAATGAAATATATCTGTTAAAACACAATTAGAATAGTGACAGAAGGCTGGAATGTTTATGCTGTATGGATAGCCTTCAACGACATCCATGTAGTGGCAGTTCAAGTACTGTCTTGTCTATTTGTCAAGATTATTTCTGATTTAGATGTATTTCGTGTATAGACATACTAGCTACTGAACTGTGATGACCATGGCCATTTTTGCAAAAGAACAAACAGGACTCAGCAGCGTATCGACCCGATATTGTTCACCAGGTTAGTTGAGCTGCCTTTTAACTGGGAACATAGCTCTAAATTTGTATCCAACTGTTTTATTAGAAATTTCTTCATCTAATGAACATCTGAATGCCATCAGGCTCTTTTGGCAATTTTGGATAGTCCTCTCAATAAGGCTGGAAGGCTAAGTGCTCTTTATGTGCAAACTCAGAAGAATGTTCTTATTCAAGTAAATCCCCATGTTCGTCTTCCGAGAACCTTCAAGCGTTTTTGTGGATTGATGGGTAGGCTTCAGGGCTAATTTATTTTGTCTGTTATAAGTTTTTTAGTTATTCCATAGTGTATGCTTAAATGTGAATGTTTTGAATGATATTAAGAGCAACACATTTTTGTGTTTGGTTATGAGCAAAGTGCAACTGCTACAGAAACTGAGCATTCGCGCGACTAATGGGCCAGATAAACTCCTTCGTGTGATCAAGAATTCAGTCATGAAGCATCTACCTAGTGAAGCTCGTCGAATTGGTGAGTAGTGTGATTGATTTTGTTGCTTGAGAATGCATGAAACTCTTAAGACAACATACATACTCCGTATATTGAATGAATGAAGTTTGCCATGATGGGGCACAGGGCTATCACACAGTGCATCTAAAGTAGTTCAACTTCACGACTATGTTGATGCTGTTAATGACAAAGTTCCTCTTGTCTTTGTGGTAAGATTAGGGAGTTTTCCAGGTAGCTGTAAAAGATGCAATATTTTGCAGTTCTTTTGCCTACTAAGTTGTAATTAACATAATGACTTGTATGGTATTTGCTATGATAAAAGAATATGTGTGCTTGCTGACTTAGCTGTTTTTAGGCACTAGCCAGCAAACATTCGTCTCTGAAAGAGGTTTGTGGCGCAGGTTGGAGCGATGTCTCATGGGAAGATTGAAGCAGACTATGTAGATGATTTTATCTCAAGTAATTTGCATCCATGGTTCACTCTTTGTTAGCACTTTGATGAACACTAACCATTGAAATGAAAACTGTACCTAATTGCAAATAATAATGTCTGATTGCCTAATTAATATTCGGAAATATGAAATCTGATTTTTGTATTAGAATTTGCAATCTAAAATCGCAAATATTGAAATCTGATTGTTTTCTAAATATTGAAAATTTGGTTTTTATTTATATTTTCTGTTTTTAATAAAGCTTTATTCTGACATCGGAAACCTCCTAGTCTGCTTGGGATGCCGCAAAATATGAAATGTCCTGCAGACATCAGTACAACATTCAAAAACGTCCCGAAACGTCCTGGATAATACTCCATCCCCAATCAGCTGCCCCCAAAGGTTAGAGGGTGTGCCTCTGTGGTACACTGATTTAGATTACATTTGCAAATAGAAAAATAACTTAATTACATTTTTATACGAAACATTATAAATGTCAATTTAAACTGTATTACACTTTTTTATAAGCAACATTAATCAAAACTTTAGTCATCAATTTTTTTAACAAAATTCCATGGTGCAGGATGACAAGTCTGAAATGATACTATGAGTCCTTGACACATTCCAGGCACGTTGAGTCTTCAGACCAGGGCATGAACACGGCGAATCTTCACACTATTGTTAGGGAACAAGTTCAATACAACTCCAGTACAGCTCCCTCTAGCAGTAAATCACCAACAAATAACATAACAAGATCATAATAGAATTTTCTTGAATGACCTATGACAACTTGAACTGATACCAATGCCACTGCAAACGAATAGGCCATGGACATGACATGGGCTTGAGATAAAAACTAAAATGTGGGAGAACAAAACAAAGATGACAAGATGCAAAATTAAAAACTTTAGAAATCTTCTGATTTTTATCTTGATAGATTAGAATCATAGGATTTGATGAGTACTATCAGGAACCACATAAAATTGATGCATTGAAAATTACAGATTGCAACAAAATGATTCATGCCATGATGCCACGATTCAAGGGAGAATTTTATATTGGAGTGTTTGCTCAATTGGCTGCTACAAATAAAGACACCTACTTCACAATGAATGGTTTAACAACAAAGACGGGCCTTTACCACACTCATTCTCCAATGTTTCTTGTTCTTGCAGGGATCCTTTTTGTGGAAGACTAAAGAGGAATCTGAAAACCAATCATTACATGGAAGCAATTCAAAGGCATGTTTCAACAAGCATTTTATCTTGTGGGATACTTGTTGGGTACATACATATAGTGAGGAAATACCAATATTTTTCATGCCATATTTTGACATTCAGATATCTGAGGCTGAGTTGATCAAGATTTTTAAAATATAGTATAAGGGCAGCCTTTACTGCTGCATTCAAAATGAGATGGAGTTTTTATTTTGTTTAACACCATTAGGGATGCTTGTCACATCACATTAAAGGCTGAAGAATTCTGTATGAAGGCACCTGCCAAGGGGACCATGATAGCACTCTTCGTTGTCAACAGGAACACGATGGCAAGGATCAGGACATGATGCAAACAAGATTGGATACACACACACACTCTATAAAATATACTAAGTTTCATTAGATTCATGTCCATACATGATACAAAATTAAAATTTGTATGGAAAGGGTTGTAGTCCATCTGGTGAGGATGATGATTTGTTAAGCCATCCATCAAGGTACAACTTCCTAGAGATACCCAGATATGGTGAGGGCTGGGGTTGAGAGCTGGGTGACTTTGACGGAATGGATATCCTTAGTCATGGCAGCTTAGCCAAAGGAGATTCTGATTTAGATGCATGCTTACTCAACATGTTGTAATCCGCTACGTGTAATAATCCGACACTTAAGAGCAAATATGCCGATATCTATGAAACTCAGCTCTTTCCAATTAAAAAAATATGAAAAAAAGAGAGCAAGCACCTAAATGAGACCTCCAAACTCGTCTTTAACATCCAGGTTATGATCACAACGACAATTTAAGATCTGAAACATCTAGACAATGCTTTCAAATGACTAGAAGTGGTCGAAACAACCAAGCAACAATTCATCATGGCAAGATATGACCTCCATAATGGGATTTTTTCAGGTTGTGTTTGACAGCTCTAGCATCAATAAAATCTCAATGCATATCTTGTTGCAAGAAAACACAATGGGTCCAAAATGTTATGTTTCTTACAACTAAGGTGACATCACACAGAACCACTTTAGGACTAAGATTCTATCATTTCTTATGAGAGAGAAAGAGAGCACTAGGACCAACGAAATGCGTGCACATCAAGGTAGTTGCACTTGAACGGAAACGCGAGAAAGCTCCAAGTAATCAATAAATAATTAATCACCAAGAATTGAGCATGCAAAAAGAAAGGGTCTACTCATTCTCATAGATAAAAAAAATAAGTACATATAGGAGTGCCATGTAACCCCCATACCGGACTTGTCATACCCCCAAAAAATAGGAGAGGGAGTTCTGATCCAAGAATGGAATGTAACTCCCATATGATGTATGACACACTGACGCTAATCTGTCATACACCATATAACTCCTAATGACTCACCGAAGACCTATGACTCACCTAAGTGAGATGATTCACAACGGGTGAGGGAAATTCACCTAATAAATAAATAAGTGAATAATAATCCCTCACACCAACACCCCCTTTAGCATAGCTTACGATGAGGTATGGCAAGAAGAAAGAGAAATGGGTCCCTACAGCTATGTTTGATGAGGTGCCCATAAACAAAAAGATCTTAAGTAATGGAAGAAAACCCATGGAAAAAACATCCACTTACAAGAGAAAGATGACTCTCCTAAACAAGCTAAGAAATATGTTTCGTATGGGTCCCGACAACAAGGTCGATGAGGTACCCATGTACAAAATGCAATCTTTTTAGAAGAAGAAGAGGAGAGGTATAAAAGCCCCCTCAGAGTGTCGATGTTGTGGATTTCGCTTTGAAGTCTAAAGGTCCATTCGCATCGAACAATGTTTTTGCCCTTAGGAAGAACAAAAAAGGTGTATTGAAAGTCTTCCCACTCCATGAATGAAATCAAGGCGAAAGCACAAAGAACTTTGAAGTTGGTCCACAATTGAAGCGCGACATAGGTCTAGCAAACATTTGCACAAAGATGGAAGGTAATGCCACCGAAGTAGAATCTGTTAGGGTATGGGTATGGATGATTTCTTGAAAGAATGCCCATCCGAAGTGAAGGCACAACAACCTTCATAATGGTGGAATGAGGATCCACAAAGAAAGGTGGATCAATGGCGCTCTCCGAAATGGTGGAAGTGACTGAAATCCTAAGGGGCACTCCCATCAACGGAGACGAAGGACTTCTTTGAAGTACATATGTGTGAAGGCTCGACAAAAGGAAGAGTAACGTCCCTATACTACAACACATGTAGGGTCTTTGAAAAGACATCAAAGGTTTGTCGAAACTTGTCCCAAAAGGGTTGCTCGACAAAAAGAAGAGCAATGTCTGACATGAATGTATCATCAACACAAGAAGTAGGAGTAGAAGATGCCTCACACAATGATTGTAGATTGGAGGCAAATGCAATGAAAGATGGTGGGACACTATGGAACTATGAACACATTTGCTTGGTGTTTGGTGGATATCCATAGGTGGGAGAGTCGGGAGGGATTCAACATTCTCGAAATGTGGGTAGGAGAGGGAGGAGATGTATCCTCATCAATACTCGTGTCATCAGAACTAGAAGAACAATCCTCATCATTAGGAATATGAACAGGAAAATCTATATCAGTAGAACTATCATCACATGAAGTGGGGGTGGAAACAACGATGATCGGGAATAACAACTGCAATCTCTGAAGAAGGTCTCCAAATAAGGACAAAGAATGCTCCAAATAGTGCGAGGACACTTTGTGTGTACCACATGATGGTGGAGAGGCATGGAAATGTACATCAACAAACGACTACCAACCATGCTACAAGTGTTAAGGTAGTCTTGAAGCGGATCTGGGATCACCGGAGGTAGGTACTTGTCCATACAAGAATGGATAGAGGTCATTGTGAATGAGAAAACGTTCCTTGCTTGAGGCGCCACAATGCATAATTAGCCCTACCAAGAAGAAGAGGTGGGGCCGTGATGCATAATTAGTCCTACGAAGATAAGTTTGGGCGGAACATCCTCCATTGTGCATATGCAAATAAGAGCAATCAGTGCAAAAGAGTCGTAAGGACAAAACACACTCAAATGAACGTTAGAATCAGCGGAAAATGCGTCCAGAGAATGCAAGAAAAGATGGGTGTGAGAATACACTCAAGTTTGCAGGCATCAAACTCAGCCGTGCATGTGATTACTACACCATAGAACAATATTTTTGACCCCTTGTTTGCGACATGAAACAATTGGTGACTCACCTTGCAATTGGCGAAAAAATCGTGCAAGTGTGGAGACCGCAATAAGTTTATACCGTGCGTAAACGAGACAACACTATAACAAGCACATGTAAAGTCGTAAACAATCAAAAAGGGAAAGACAAGGTTTTGTGTGAGAAAAAGCGTCTCACTTCATAGTTGGGGCTCCCTTGCCACAAGGTTGTGGCGGACGCACTCACTAACCTACAAGCAATAATAAGAGCTCAAAAGGTTACAAAATGGCCTTGAAACACAAACATGCTTTCAAAATGCGATAAAAGCCCCAAAAATTCCTTATAACTTCACAATAACCTCGAAAGCACATTAGAGAAAAAAATGCAATAACCCTAGTTTAGAGTTTCCTAATTACCCTAATTAATCTAATTTAATTCAAAAATTAATAAGTTCTTAAAAGAAACTAAATTTCTAAACTAACCTTATTAACTAATTAATAATCTTATTAATTAATTACTAATTAAAGGCTAATTTAGAAAAATTAAATAAATTTAAACTAATTTAAATTAAATTTGAATCAAAGGGATGAGAGCAAAAGAGGGGTAAAACCCTAAAAACAACTAAGGATGGGCGAGGAGGACGGTGAAGGCTCGGGCTTGAGCTAAGGGCCGAGCTCGAGCGAGTTGTAGAGTGCGGGGTTGGAGGACGAGCTGTCTCGTGAGAAGGAGATTGAGCTCGGGAAGGGTCCAGGAGGACGACACGGGGTGAGCTTGGCTTGCGGAAAGGCCGAGAGTCGAGAGGCGAGCAAGCTCGATTCGGAGGAATGGCGGCGGGAACAGATCGTGCCGAGGATGCTCGGCGAGGTGAGCATGGGTTAGGGTGGCCCATTTCGGGACGAGGTCGCACGCGAGAGGTGAGTCGGCTCGATCGGCTAGAGGGAGTGACACGAGGGCTCGGGAGTGGAGGGGCCGAGTAGACGGGGTCGGCGGTGGGGAGCTTGGTGGTGGAAAGCGAGCGAGGAGATAAAGCCGAGGCCATGAGGTTTCTTGTGATCTACCAAACGACACGGGGTCGAGCTCGAGGATAACTCAATGACGAGACGGGGTTTGCGGCGAAGTGAAGGGGCCGAGCTTGAGTTAGCTCGTGCTTGATTGCCAATTGAGAGCTAGCGAGGGGCTCGGCAGAGCCGTGAGGAAGGCCGAGTCCAGGTGGCTTAGACTGCGAGAGTTCTGACTTGGCAAGAAGGTGAGTAAGGGGCCGAGCCCGAGGTGGGAAGACAGGGTTGGCGGGGGGAAGACAGGCCAAGCTTGAAGTAGCTCGATCGAGCTAGCAATGAAGAGCTCGAGGAGCTTGGGGAAAACTAGGTTTGCGAGCTCGAAGAGCTCGAAAGGGAGAGAGAGCAGGAGGTGTGGAGCTCGGGTAGGCGGTGGTGTTGGAGGAGATGGAGGAGCACGAGCAAACACGCACGACACACCAAAACCTCCAAATTTTAATCCATGCTATCTTTAGTCATGTAACTAGCTAGATTTAGCCGGAAAATACCTATCTGCGCACATACACCAAGACAAACACCCAAAAATAGCAAACTCCCAAAAACAAGATTAGCCCAGATTAATGCTAAAATGCACAAAACAAATACAAATTAAAAACTTGCACAAAGAGCTAATGAAACACGAAATCAAGAGTAATTAACAACAAACCAATGTGAGTGACACAAATATTGAAACGTGGCTTTGATATCATATGAAAGAGAGAGAGCACGAGGACCAACAAAATGTGTGCACATCTAGGTAGTTGCACTCGAACGGACACGCGAGAAAGCTCCAAGTAATCAACAAACAATTAATACCAAGAATTAAGCATGCAAAAAGAAAGGGTCCACTCATTCTCATAGATAAAAAAGTACATATAAGAGTCTTTGTCTAACCCCATGCTGTATACTTGTTATAACCACCCCAAAATAGGAGAGGGGAGTTGATGGGTCGTTGTAACTTCCAATCATTTAATCAACTTATTCAAATCTTGATGTTATTATAAACCAGGGTTGTGTTCAAGTATCAGAAAAGAAGTTGCTTGCGGCTCGGTATTATGGTGGTTCTCTTTTTGGGGGTTTTGTTTAGTGTCGGTTTTCTGTCTACACTAAAGTACAAAAAAGCAGTAAAGGATCTAAACTATTGAATGCCAAAGCTTCTAATCTATGGAGATCAAAGTATATGAACTGCATCTATTTCTCTTCTGAAACAAAGTTGCTGAAATGAAATGTTTGTTAAAGGAAATGTTTGCTTGAAATGAAATACTTGCTTAATCAAATGACAGTAAAGGGAATGTGCCGAAACAAAAAAATACGAGATTGCATTTAGATAATCATCAAACCAAGTAGTATAAAGTTCTTGCATGAAATACCAATCCTCCAATCTCCTCAGTTGAGTGGGCCCTTACTCTACTTTTGGATTGAGGCTCTCAACACAAACATATACTCAAAATAGTATGGATTATATTGATCAAAATAAGTCCATCACATACTCCAGTGCAACTGAAAATAACTTTTCTATTAACTACTGTAATCTTGGTAAAAACTAAGTAATAGTTCAAAGGAGGTGTCTTATAGACACAGATGACCGCAACACGTGCCACAAATATAGGCAATAGATTAATCGATAATCAATTTCATAAAAGTTCCATGACACTCGATAATTCTGTTGGAAACATGGGCCCTCGTTTATAGTTGATTGTGGGTCAATCCTCTAAAATGGTGTAGTGGTTGTGGTGTCTCCTTGACTCGACTTCTCAAAATGGCGAAAAGCGCGCCAAATCAGCTTGCATATGTCACCAAATCACTCTATAAAGCAGTTAGTGAAAGTTCCATGGGTCATTAGTTCGCATAAGACAAAATAAGGGGAAAGGCATCACTTTCTATTTTAAATATAACTATTTAGAACATTCCCATGCATAGATTAATGTTTTTAGGAGTAAAATTTATAGTTATATAGATGCTATGATGAGTCGATTTATGGACTCATCATCTCCCTTGCACTTTACCTTTTGCAAGTCCTCATGCAAACTATCTCTGACTTGATCTCTCGCCCAGCTGTTGTGCCATGCATACTCTTGAAATTGATTTGCATTCTGCTTCCTTGTGCTTTTACATCCTTGGGTTTCCAACATAACCTCAACCCATACCTTAAAGCTTTCATCGATTGGGAGCAACTTTGTTTTGCCAAGTGGTCATTAGGCTAAGGGCTAGAGGGCTTACACAATGTACCAATCCATTCGTTCTTATACTCATTGTTCCCTTTCTGTGCTAATTGCCGAATAATCTCCACAAGTGCATCCCCCTTTGCATCTGTAGCTTTGAGATTCTCGAGGAGAGATAACTTCTCTTCGTTTGATGGCAAATTTAGAGTGCCCCATCTCTTATCACAAGTTGTCATCGCCTTGCCAAAGTTTCTTGACAATAAGTTTCAAATTTTGGACACATTTGGCCAAGATCACGAGATGTGTTTCTACCAATTCCAACTTGATAATAAAGAGATCTAAAATCTTTTTCATAGAAACATCATTATGGTGTTGAGACCGAATGTGAAAACAAATAGTTTTGGCTTCTTTGAGTAAAGAGATCGGTTTGTTCTTCCCACATAATCTGATTCCTTACCAATGATTGAAAGGCTTTAACCGAAACTCTCCCACTAATAAATTTCTAAAGAAAGTAGGAACTTTTAAAATCAACATGTTATGGAGATAAAATTCACATAAAAAGTTTTGGATTTCTAGAGTACAACCTTGATAAATTTGTAAGAATGTTTTTCCATTAGGAGCCTCACGAGGCTCTCCACAACAACGTCTCTGCAATGCCATGAATAAAATTGTTCTTGTATAAATAAACTATAAACCGAAGATGACTTAACCTCTTCTTTTACCAACTCTTTATTTCTAAGAGATGGGCACAATGAGAGGACAAATCATCCAATGCTTTCAAACCAATATTTTTTTTGTCTCTTTAAACTATCAACTTCCATTCTCAAAGCAACTATTTCTTTATCTTTTTCTACACTCTTTTGTACAAACTCATTTTGAACAGACAAATGAGTTGTTTCCATACCTTTTAGTTGTTCTTTCAGAGCAACAATTTCATCTTGGTGTCGCCTCAAAACCTCATCTCTTTGTGATTCCGTTCGACCAACCTCTTGTCAGGCAAATTTACTGTAGCTTTTGTTTGGATTTCCGAGTTGCGAGCATACTTTCGAGGCTTAAAGGAGTTTTCGATGCCTCAACAACATGGCTTTGTTATTCAAGAATGACCGATGTAAACTCGAAATCTCGTGATTGTTCTCCTAGGGCAGAGGAAGTCTCAGTTCCAACAAACTCTTCCAAAATTTGGGCTACACCTTCATCAGACAGTGTAGGCTGAGAAACTTCATCTTTCCTTGCAGGACTAGACCTTTTTCTCAACAAATTACGAGCGGGGTTGTGAAGATAGTCTTTTTCTTTAAAGCCCAAGGCTTAAAGGACTGTTCAACTTTATTTACTGGGGTCTTCTATAAACACGGGGGTAGAGGAGCAAATTGAAGCTTAGGAGTGTGAGTTGCGGGTTGTTCGGCAAAAATTGGCATAGGAGTCTCGCTGACCTTACCGCTTGGAACTCTCCCATGCAGTAGCCTTTTCTATTATTCTCTTGGGTTTCTGAGGCTTGGTACACACAAATCAACTGAATAAGCCTTAGGTGCTTAGTTGCAACATCACCACCCCCACTCTTATATACATCTCACCATTATGACAACATTCGCGAGGTATTTGGGAAGATTCACCTTAAGCTCAGGATTTGTCCTACCTTTCTTCAAATGGGTAAGAACCTTTAGTGTGTCACTCCCGATACCGATGGTTTCTGTCACAAATAAAATACTGTTTACCCCTGAAGCAACCTCCCTCCAATGGCTTGACAAACTCTCCCTCTTAATACCCTTACAATTCTCTGGGATTAATGATTATCTCAGCGAGTTTATCCTTATGAAAAAGGGCTATCAAATCTTTAAGGGGGAGTTAGTGACAACCTTAAGCCCAAAATCTGGAAGACTAGAGATTGTGCTAACAATTTGGTTGTCTACTTCAATTCTTTTCCCTCCTATTCTAGAACAAGTTGCTTCAAAATTTGACAAAAATTCTATAATTAAATCCTCATCAAACCCCTAAATTTTTTGAATAAAATCCAACCAACTTGCATCATGGAAGACCTAAGAGATAATGACATTCCGTAGTAGAGGCTCTGTAGATTTTGGCTCGGACTTCTTCTTCCCCATAAAGCCAAACCCCGGTTTGTGAGAAATGAAAAATGGTGATGGTTTTGTGAGAGAGACAAAGTAGTTGTATGTAATGTTAGTAGCTTAAATTTGAACTGCTCGTGAGTTTATAATGGCATCAAGTTGGCATAAAATGGCGGCGAAAAGGACGAATGGGACCGTTTGAGGTGGCAAACTTTTAATTCATTTGCATGGTTCCCATATTGCCATCCTTATTACTTGTGCTTTGCATGTCATTCTTCAAAAGAGTGACAACATGCCTTTACTCATCATCATTACCCCTTATCTCTCCAATTACTTCGTTAGATTTGGTTTTATGGTTTTAATAAATGCATTGGGAAGTTCAAACATAGTTAATATCCATAGCAAAAAGTAGAGATCACCTTACCAGCTCAACGTCCTTTTGACCGTTGGTGCTCCATCTCCTCCATTTGAAAAACAATCATGGTTAATACACATTTTGATAAATAGCATCTCTAACCTTTATTTGCATGTATGAAAGAAAACATATTTTTGTGTTTTTTTAGATATAGGGGAAGATGACGATAATTAGAACTATGGTCTTCTTCCTTTATTTGCATATTCCAAACAAATTACTCATGGTGGAAGAGTTGAAATCTTCCACTTTGAATCCAATTCTAAACAACTACATGTCCTTAGTGAAGGTTTCTTTATCCTAGGGTCATTGATATAACCTCGGTTTATGGCCGTTCACTAACAAAGTTCTCCCATTGATCCATAGGGATCCAAAATGACTCTACTTCATCAGATTAGTCAGCACGAAGAAGGAAAATAAATACACGGAGGTTCTGTCTTTATAGTAACAGGACCGCCACTCTGATGCAGAGCGGCGGTTATAGAACCGCCGCCCAGCCGGGCGGCGGTCCTGGCTCTTTCGGACAAAAAACAAAAATATGAAACGAACAACCCCAAAATTTGAAAGGTTGTCTGTGTCTCATCTCCTCCATGACCTTTCTCATTCACGGTGCACGGTGGACATGAAAAATGTCTATAAATACATGTTTGTAGAAGAGAACAAGATCATCGAAGCATGAAAGCAAGTGAGAAAGAAGTTCTTAGTGCTGGAATTGTGTTTTGTAGAAGAAAGGAGTGTTGAGACAGAGCAAGCAAGTAATTGGGAGGAAGTGTGAGATATTATCTACTTCTCTTTCATACTTATTGTAAATTCTGTACTTATTGTTTTGAATTGGCCAATAAAAGTGGGAAGAAAGAGCAATTGCCCTTCCCGACTGGTTTTTCCTCCTTTGGAGGTTTCCAGGATAAAACTTGTTGGTGTTTATGAGTTATATTCTTTCCTTTCTTGCAATTGTGGATTCTAAGCATAAGCAAAATTCATTCACTAGCTATCTCTGTCATTTTCTAATAGAAAGTAGAACAACGTTAATTTGTGATTAAGTGGATAATTCCAAAGTTGAAGAGTTTACGATCACCCGTCACCATCGATTGTGCAATAGTCTCATAGATCCATTATCATATATCTTTTCAATTTGGTATGGTCCTAGCCATCTTGTTCTCAGTTTCCCTTTGAATTGTTGGTATTTTGAGTCAAATAACAAGGCCCAGTTTCCTTCTTTGAATCTCTTGGTCTTGATATGAGAGTCATGGTAGACCTTCCTTTGATGTTGAAGAATCTCAGATTGTGGTTGTGCCTCCATCCACATCTCGTCCGAGTTCATTTAGTTGCGACACTCTATCTCACCGAGCTTCATCAAAATCAATTCCTATCTTGAATGCTATCCTCTAGGGTTGTAATTCAAATTCTACAGGGAGCAATGGTTTCTTCCCATACACTAATTCATATGGGGAGTGTTAGGAAATAAGATATAAAATATGCGAGAATAATCCCATTACAGAATCGCATGCAGAGAAACTAATATGCGAAAATATTGCAGATCTCAAATAAAAGTGCGAATAAATAACACAACACAGAGAGACAGTATTTAACGTGGTTCACCCAATTTGGGCTACGTCCACCAAGAATCACTTGCTCAGATTTTATTACAAGCCTCCACTCTCTCAATACAATACCCAGATCCATTTGGAGCTATGCTCAACAAACTCTACAGAATTCACACCCGAATTCAAAGCACATCTGCAATACATTTGCTTATCTATGTATCATATGCATAAGACCATATAAATAGACAATTGCTTAAGTAGTTTGATACAAAACCGTGGGTATCAAAACCATGGGCAAAAAACCATGGGTATCAAAACAATGGGTACCGAAAAAACCATGGGCCCAAAAACAGCCCATAATGGTTACCCATTACCCATGGGTTAATAAACCACCCATGAAAATTTGCTTCACCCCCCCGAATCCCCGACCCGCTCATCGGCGAGCGGGACCGCCGTAAAAATACCCGAGTGTAACACATAGAAGGTGTACCACACTCTAACATGAAAATAGGCTCCACAAACATAACAATCTCTCACTTGGAGATTGATTTCCACTGAGCAAGATTCTCAACCCTTCATTGTCATCCACGAAGGCCAACCAAAGTGAACATAGTTTTAGTTTATTCCTTGTGACCACCTTGGTCATCATGTTTGCAAGATTCTCGTGGTATGAATTTTCTCCAACTTCAACTTATCTTCCTCCAAAGCTGTCTGATGAAGTGATATCTCAAATTGTATATGCTTCGTCTTGGAGTGGAAAACGAGTTCTTAGCTAGGTGTATAACACTCGACTATCACTATGCAACTTACATTCCTCCTGCTATGTCCCAACTCCTCAAGCAATTGTTGTAACCAAATCATCTCTTTGCTTGCCTCTTGTGGCGTGAACATACTTAGCCTCAAGTGGTTATGCAAGCCACCACTTACGTAGTCGTGAAATTCCAGCTTCTTTGCTGTCCCACCTACGGCGTAAATATAACTTTGTCGTGCTCCTACTTGTCTACATCTCCAACCATGTCGAATCTACATAACCACGTAAAGTGGTGTCGATCCAACTTGTAGCATAAAATTGCCCCCATGGTCCCTCTCGAATACCGAAGGATCCACTTTATTGCTTGTCGATGCTCTTTACTTGGATCACTCATAAATCTACTCACAACTCTTCTTTGCATGGGCAATATTAGGCCTAGTGCATATCATAACATATATCAAACTGCGAATGACGGCGTGATGAATAAGGTACTTGGACATATGGTTTCTTTCTTGCTCTGTCTTGGGACCTTTGCTCCTTTGATAACTTAAAATAGCACTTTGCGAAAGGAGTCCCAACCGGTTTAGCATCCTACATGTTAAACTTATCCATACCATCTTAATGTACTCTTTACGAGATAAAGTCGACTTCCGTTCCTTCCTATCCCGAGTTATCCTCATACGAGGATTTGTTTGGCATCCCCAAATCCTTCATATCAAAGGATTCACTTAGTTTGTTTCTTGATACTTTTATTTTCTGCATGTTTTTACCTGCAACCAAAGATGTCATCAACATACAAACACAAGATAATATAACTTCCATCCTCAAATTTCTTTGTATACACACATGGTCGAATGACATCGATATAACCTTGCTCCATCATGAAGCTATCAAACTTCTTATACCATTGACGTGGAGCTTGTTTCGAACCATACTAGCTCTTCTTCAATTTGCACACCATCTCCTTTTTACCTTTGACTTCATATCCTTTTGGCTTGTTGGCTAGATTTTACGCATAACATCAAACCTAGGCGATCATGAGATAAATCTCCCTCATTTAACCGGTGAGGCTCCCGTGTCGATTTGTCGATAAAAATGTGTTATTATCTATCGGGGTTTTACTTTAACCACTTAGTTCATGAACCATAACTAAGAAGTTCTCGTGAGTAGTAGCGGTATAAGAAAGGAAAATTATAGAAGGAAGTAAAGTAAATACGAGAGAAGAAGTGGGGAAGATGTGCATCCCAATTAGTAGATAAGCGAGCTAATTACATGCACATAGAAGAAACTCAATAGATATGAACACATAGAATTACAAAACAAAGGCACTTTAGATCTAGATTTATAATAACACAAAGTTTACTAAGAGATCTAAGATTAAAAGCAAAAACAAATTACACCGTGACACAAAGTTCTCCTAGGAAACCTCTTCTTTTGTATTCCTTTGCTCCAGTTGCTCTCGGGGTTTTAACACAAAGTCTAGAACACAAGATTGCTGCTTACAAATTCTGATCGATCATTAACCCGGAGGTTCTTCTCCTACTTATAGAATGTAGGAGGGAAAGTACAAATGGAAAACTTAAACTAAACTGAAACATAAACAAGTAATGATGACATTTGACAATCATCCTCAACTATCTTCTCCTTAAGTGACACATGTATCACTTAGCTAACAGAATGGTTCCACATGACTTCAAGTAATGGTTGCAAAACCAATAACTTAGAAGTTTTACAATTTCATCCGGGAACATAGAAAATAGAAGAAGAAAGAAATAGAAGAAGTCATGCCAGCTGTAACATTTATGTCTTCTTCTTGTTCTGATATCGGATATACTTGTCGAACATGTAATTCAACATCTTTCCATCTGTTTTTAGCCACTTTGCTTCCTTCTCTGTCTGAATTGCAAAGACCCTTCATTCAACGACACTTTGCTTTGCACGCTTCCACATCTTCCAAACTCGGCCCAAACCTCGCATGATATGCGCCTCTGGCGCCACGGTCTATTGATAGAATTCATCGTGAAAGGCTTGGTAGCTTTATCATTCTCTTTTGTACCATCAGAAGAGAATCTTCTAGGGAATTAGGCACCTTAGTTGAAACGATCCGCACGTATGAAGTAACACCTCCGTCCACTCTTTCCTCGGTGAAAGAAATGATCTTTGTCTGCAGTAAATTTGATGTTCTACTCTCAAGTGCTGCGTCCTCTTGAAGAAACTCTGCAGATTTCCAAATGGAAAGATCTGCGCAAACTCTAGTTGCTTCCCCTTCTCGGTGATCCGTGCAGTGCAATCATTCCCCAATCAATACATCTCTCGACTTGTTGATCTCGGCCAAAATACTCGAGGTTACTCTCTGCTTAGTTGTATTCATGCCTTCTATGTTTTCCATTAGTTGCTTTAGTTGATTTCTTTGCATCGTTCATAACCTTTAGGCGGTGGCACTCCCCAAAGTTGTCGAAGCTTGACGAATAATCAAATCCTTCCATTCGTCAATAGCCTTTATTTGATTGCTTGCGTCCTCCATTTCCCGCATAAGATGATCACTCACCCTTTCAAAATGGGCTTGGATGGAAGGTTTAGCAACCTTGGCTATGATCTCACATAATTGAGATACTTGCCTTGCAGCTCCTCTTTTTCCGCCTTTTCACCGTTATCGAGCCTGGAATAAAGCATCCATCGATATGTCTGCGTGTTACTGCTTGATCCTTCGGTGGTGGCTTGACCAGAGGGGTACTTTGGTCACTGTCACATCTTCCGCCGTGAGCTCCTCTTTTATCTTTCCTTCTGCCGAATTGATATCTCAACAAACTTCTCTCCCAAATCCTCGATGATCAACCTAGAAGTTGCTTTAGCAACTTTAGGCCTTCTCTGTCTCTTACTCTCGGATCACTGAGTAGTGCCAGTCGTGCTCTTCTAAGTTAATCTCCATTCTCGCTTCGGAACAAACTGCAAAGCTAACCATTCCGAGAAACTACTTCTCGGAGAGTGAGAAGTCGTTGAGTGCACTACCATCTCCCGCTCTGCATCCTCTCTGTCAAAAGTGCCAGTGTTATGGTTGCCATCTTCTGAGTCATCCAAGGACAAAGCCCTTTCAAATTCCGCCATCTGTAGGCTTTCAACGTATCCTCTAGAACAAGCATGCGCCGAGCGAAGTGGTGAGGGAGAAGATGAATGTCATTTGGATTTAGTGTAGGCATGGAAGCATCCTACTGTTTGCGGTGCAATAGTTGAAGCATTGGGTGCTTTGGAGAAATTGGAGTTAAAGTCATGATCGTAGAAGCGATCTTCTCCTTAGGATTGAGATCTTCTGTGTACTTTCACTTCTCGACTTTCCCCGCTGCTTTCTCCTTCGTGCTTTCGCTTGAGGAATCTCCTGCGTTGAAGTTGCCGTGACTTGATTCATCAATGCTTCAAGGCAATATCCCTTCACGTCGGCGACGGTTTGAAGTATTCACCAACACACTCTCGACCTTTCTTGATTGTGTTGCGACCTCCTATGTTATTTTGCGGTATGGCTTTATCTCCTCCCATTTGATGGTAAGTGTCAAGTACCACATTCCCATCATCTTTAAGATCCGCGAGTATCCGCTAGTCAAGTTGAACACTTGTTTTCTTTGATAGCCTGCTGAAATCTCTCTTTCTAACCTCGTACTCACTTTTGCACTTCATCCAGAAATCTTCTAATGAAGGCACATGTGCGTATCTTCTTTGGGAGATTGTCTTTACAGCTACTCCAAATGGATCGAAGTTCACCGTGCGGGAAGAACTCTTGCTCATACTCGGATAACATTTGCGCTTCCATCCCTCGAGCTCGTGAATGCTAATGCACTATAATATCCCACGGTGATTGGGAAGAAGCCCGTAGACTTGTCTTTGCTTTTGATTGCAGTCGTGTAACTCCACAAGTTACTGCTTCAGCTCCATGGCGATCAATCTATCATTCGGATATTTGAGCATCTTTGTTGGTTCTCCAGAAAAGCCCGTAACCTAAGGTATGGAAATCTGCAAATTGAATGAATAGACGCCATCTCTTGGACACATCTTCCCACGCTTCCTTGCTTACCCCGTTGGCCTTGGTCTTTGTCAGCTGCGAGATGAAATCGTAGAAGAAGTCATCGTTGATCACTTTGAAGTCTTTCTCGTCTGCAGCAGGTGCGGTGGTCTGCGGGTAGCACTCGAAAATGGGGTTCTTGGAAAGAACACCACATCTATCCACTTGGAAAAGATGCCTTGTGAAGTTGCGCAACATACACCAAGTATGAAGTCATCTTAAAGGCGAAAGTATGCTTCACGTTAGGAGTTGCTCACCGATGTTGTTAATAATTTCCGACCCGATTGATTATAGAATCAACCTTGTTGATTTCATGGTCTGATGAAAGCATACATCCATGTACGAAAAGTGTAGGCATTCGCTTCGCCATTCATCATGCATGATTTGACGACATCATCTACCTCCTGCACCAAATTGGACCGTGGAAGAGTTCTCGTGAACTTTGAAGGAGATCTAGGCTTCTTCATGTACCGGCTATTCATGATGCTCACACAATCAGCTCTATGCTTTTCCCATCTACTGTCAGCATCCTGAATGCTAATAGAAGTCACCACCTTTCGCACTGGAATCTTCAAACAATAATCGATGAACTTTGCGTCCAAACGAATTATTGTCTTTCTCGAAGCATCACGCATGATCTCGATGAAGGATGATAAGATCTAGCGCACTCCATCACGAACTCGCAATTGGGTCAGTATATGGGAAAAGCTGCAGCTCGGATAATTCCATTGTTTTTGACCGCACGCATGAGTGAAGTCTTTCCCGCTCTGGATCTATCAATCAAATCGGCAAGAGGTTCCGGGCCTAGATCTGTGTCTCCTATGTCTGCAAGTTTGGAAGCAATGCATGACTCCATCGTGCTTTCTTTTTCATCTCCCTTCGCCATGGCTTTGTCTATCTTCGTCTGAATAATTCTTTTTCTCCTTACTTGGCCGGATTTCTTCAATACTGGTGCAGATCTGGACAATTCTTCAGATTCAGAGGATATTTGCAATGTATTGGACATTGATAAAAACTCCTTTTCTTTTGTAAAGCACCTGTAATGAATTCCTGCAATTTATTCAGACAAAAATGGCCACCGGAGCATGAATAGTGAATTTAAATTATAAAAATCTGCACTTTTCAAGCCTGCTGCCCCAAAAATTGGTGTTTAATTTGCACATAAAGAGCATGAATCCTTTCAATCAACACCCGAGCTCTGTAACACTGTGGAAACAATTATGCGAGACAAAGATCAACCTCCTCCAAAGCATGCGCCAAATCTAGAAGCTTTTAGCCTTGTTAGCACTTTGAACAAAATCTTTCCTTTAATGGGGGCGCACTTTTCCACTTGGCTCAATTCTTCACCGTGATTTGAATAATTCACCCATATGGCTGCCCATGCTTATATAACCTTCACAATTCTATAATTAATAATTGCCCTAACAATTAAAGGCAATTAATTAATTAAAAATCATTTTTTCTCTTTTAAAAATAGCATGTTTAAGGACAGCCATCCATAAATTAAATTAATCTAATTTAATCCTTAACATATCACTTCACTTAAGCTTCACGAAATGTGCTTTGACTATAGCCACTAAAAATAGAAATTAATTTAATGTTTTAATGCTTTAAAAAACATTAAATAATACCCAAATGGGGCGCACTTTTTGAGAGGAAGAGGGCAGCCATTAAATAAATTAATTTTAATGCTTTTAAATCTTTTTTATTTCATCTTTGACTTGTTGACTTCCTCCAAGCTTGGGCGCACTTTTTGCACATGTAATTCTATTTTTAAGAATTTTTTTCATAATGGGATTCTTTACCTGCAAGGCGAGGCACGAATCCCGTGATCCACTTAAGTGATTTGACTTTGACAATGGGATTATTTACCTGCAAGGCGAGGCACTAAAATCCCATGATTTCACTTAAGTCACTTTCCTTTTATTATATCATGGGAATTTTACCTGCAGAAGGCAGACAATAAATTCCCACCTTCCTCTCAAACCTCTATTTTTCCCACTGCAGCAAACTTAAATGACTTTTATAACACGGAAAAAAGTACCTTGTCATGAGGGCGTATAAAATTCCCATCTGCTGTGGCATATATTTTTCCCATCGCAGCTTAAATGCTTTGTTTTCCAAAAATCGCCCATCCCCGCAGGGCTTTTTGTGCACGACTTCGCTTTTTCCCAAAGTGATCCGGACCTTCGATGGCGACTTCCTCTTGGGCATAATGTGCGTATGTTTTCTAAATTGCTCCAGGCCAAAATCGGGCTTACCTGCGAAAGGAATTGTTCCAGAGAAATTTCACAGAAAACGAAACGGGACACCACAAAACACGAAAAATTGCCAAAAGTTACAAATAAAGCCCAAAATTAATATAAGTTAAAACCCTTTTGCACATAGGAATAATAACATATTTGCTCATAATAGAGTTAAAAACAGAGCGCAAATAGCCTCATTCGGGGCTCAAAATAATTAAATCTGATTTCTTGCAGACAAATCCCGGCACGAATAAAACAATTTTGAGCATCCGGGTATTTGGCGAAAAAAGGCTAATATGGTTCTTTGGGATTATCTTGACACAATACTGAGAACTTTCAGCAATAAAAACACAAAAGCGACCCATTATTTTAAAAGTACGAAATTTTTTGGACGGGGTAATCGCATGATTTTAGGGTGAAATCGAGTGACACCATGGCTGCTGCATATATAGCTCCTCCAAATCACCATGGAGAAATGCGGTTTTACATCTAAGCTGTTCTAAGTGCAAGTCTTCTGTTTGCCACTATTCCAAGAAGTTCTAATAGAAGTCATTTTTACTATAGGAGAAAAGATCTCATCGAGAATCTATACCTTGTTTCCGTGCAAACCCCTTGACCACCAACCGGCCTTATATCTTTTCTTTCCTCTTTCTTCGTCTTTAACTCTGTACACCCACTTGTTCTCGCAATGCTTTTTGCCTTCCGATAGCTTCCCAAGTCCGGTTCTCCATGAGAGACTTATGCTCCTCATCCATGGCTTGCTCCCACTTCTTACTGACATCTACCTACATTGCTTCATCAAAGCTCTCTGGCTCTCCACTATCAGTGAGTAATAAATAATAAAGAGAAGGAGAAAAACATTCAGGTTCTTTTCTTACCCTAGAAGACCTCCTCACTGGGGTTCTGTTGTTTAGGTTTAGTTTGGGGTCACTTGTCCCATCCAGGAAGATATTTACCTCATGTTTCCTCATGTTTTCCCTCATGTATGTCATGCTATACATGACTTTTTCATTAAAGACCACATCCCTGAGCCGAATTATTTTCGCCTTAATATTCCAACATTTAAATCCAAAGTCATCACCACTATAACCAATAAAAGTGCATTTTTCCGATTTAGCCTCTAGCTTTCCTATCATCCCATTCAAACACCTCACATCCAAAGACTTTAAAAATGGTAATCGACTTTCTTACCGTGAAAGCCTCCTTTTCCATCCGGCATTCCATTCTTTTATTAAGTACAAATAATCATCAAATTCATCCTCATACTCTGCGTTCCATTATTGTTCCGTTCTCCACCCCATTCTCTGCGGGGTTTATCTAACCATTCTTAGAGACATTTTTGCTAACTTAATCGACTGTTTTAACTTAAGACCTTTTCATTCTCTACCAGGCTTTCCATTTAACAAAAGTATCAAATATATCGATTTGTTTCTAATCTGATAAACCCAAACTTTCCTTGTTGCATTATCATAAAAGTAACATAACTTGAACCCCAAGAGATGATACTTGAGCCGGCCCCCACACATCGAATGTACCGGCTCTAACTTACTCTCTTTCTTCGTAGGTCCACCTTGAGAAACCTTACTAAGCTTCTGTTTCCCATATATGTAGTTCTCACATAAATCCAAACTGTTTACGTATATCCGAGCAAATTCTTTTTATGATGTTAATGCCCTTATGGCTCATATGACCGAGCATATAGTGCCATAATGTTGTATCTACATCCGAAGCCACAAGATTACAATAATTAGTACTATCGGTGGTTAAATACAAGGTTCCAACCTTCTTACCTCTTGCCACCACAAGAGCACTCTTGTAACCTTCCAAGAGTCAATAAATATCACGCATCTGATAACCATCACTTCCCATTGCCCGCGATATCAAATTTCTTCTTAATGTAGGCACATGTCGACATCCTTGATAGCCATGTATTCCCATTCCGCATCTTAACTCGAACATAACCTTTTCCAACTATCTTTGAAGGCTCATCATCACGAGAAAAACATGCCCAAAATCCCTTTGAACATAATCAACAAAATAATGCCTATGTGGAGTAGCATGAAAAGAAGCCCCTGAATCTAAAACCCAAGATTCGGTAATATTATCTGAAAGAAAGAATCAAAGCATCCCGATACATTACCCGATGCCACATTTGCCTCCTTGTTTTCTTCTTGTTGTTTCTTCTTGTCTCGAAGCTCCCATAGTCCTTCTTTGCATGCCCAAACTTTCCACAGTCATGACATACTATCTTGTTTTTGGATTTTGACCTTGCCCCGATCCTTTGATTTTCCACGTTTTCCTCTATTCTTCCTCTCCCTCTAGTTTCCACCACAAAGCATTCCTTGAAGTAGAAGATTCACGAGCTTTTTCTTCGCATTTTCTCGCTTAGAATCACCCCTCTGACATCCTCAAACTTTAACTTTGAGTTAGCGGAATCAAGTTGCTTACCGCCATTATCAAAGGCTATTCCAACTCTCGGGCGAAAAGAGCACTGAGAACTAATAAAGTCCTAACTACTTCATCAAATTCTATTGTAACCAAGCTAGCATATTTACAACCGTATTAAAATCATTTAGATGATCTGCTATTGAACCATTCTCAGACATCTTCATATTAAACAACTTTTTCATTAAAAATATTTTATTAGAGGCAGAGGGTTTTTCATACAACTTCCTAATGCATCCATCAGTTCTTTTGTAGTCTTTTCCTTTGAAACATTAAATAATATCGAAGATGTAAGACACAACCGAATCGTTCCAAGTGCCTTCCGATCCAACAAATCCCATTCCGCATTTGTCATACTCGAGGGTTTGTTCACCTTCTCAAACAGCGGAGTATAAAGATCCTTCTGATAAAGGTAATCTTCCATCTGCATCTTCCAAAGACTAAAATTCTGCCCGTTGAATTTATCAACCCTAGATCTTCCATCATCTGCCATAGCTCCCACTCAAGCTAAAAACTTTCCCTGTGATTCAACACTTTAGCAAACCAAACCAGGCTCTGATACCAATTGTTAGGAAATAAGAGATAAAATATGCGGAATAATCCCTTACAAAATCGCAACAGTAGAAACTAATATGTAGAAAATATTACAGATCTCAAATAAAAGTGTAGAATAAATAACACAACACAGAGAGACAGTATTTAACGTGGTTCACCCAATTTGGGCTACGTCCACCAAGAATCACTTGCTCAGATTTTATTACAAGCCTCCACTCTCTCAATACAATACCCAGATCCGTTTGGAGCTTATGCTCAACAAACTCTACAAAATTCACACCGAATTCAAAGCACATTTGCAATACATTTGCTTATCTATGTATCATATGCATAAGACCATATAAATAGACAATTGCTTAAGTAGTTTGATACAAAACCGTGGGTATCAAAACCATGGGCAAAAACCGTGGGTATCAAAACCATGGGCAAAAAACCGTGGGTATCAAAACAATGGGTACCGAAAAAACCATGGGCCCAAAAATAGCCCATAATGGTTACCCATTACAGTAAAAATACCCGAGTGTGATACATGAAGGTGTACCACACTCTAACATGAAAATAGGCTCCACAAACATAACAGGAGAAACCAAAGGTGGTGGTTTCCAAGTTGTGTTGTATGCCCCAGCATCGCTTGAGCGCCTTGGCACCCAATTCTTTCTATCTGCATTAATAACCTTAGTCAAGATGTTTTCCAGTTCTCTATTGGTGGCTTCCACCTGCCCATTGGATTGGGGTGGTATGGCGATGATTTCCTATGCTTGATCTGGTAAATCTTCAAAAAAGCCTCAATCATGTTGGACACAAACTGAGGTCCTTGATCAAATACTATAGCTCTGGGAGCTCCAAACCTTAGCATGATCCTCTCGCATACAAAAAGTCACTACATCGTCCTCATTGTGCGGATGTCAATGCTTAAACCTT
The DNA here is from genome assembly GCA_018340775.1 of Taxus wallichiana var. yunnanensis. NCBI lineage: Eukaryota > Viridiplantae > Streptophyta > Pinopsida > Cupressales > Taxaceae > Taxus > Taxus wallichiana. Next base: position 991,915,893 of record CM031240.1, read on the forward strand.
GGCCCATTTTGTAACATGGTCGGTGTACACAAGCAGGTACTCTTTTCCATAAGATGGGAGGTCTATGGATCAACGAAATCAATCCCCCATTTCTCAAATGGCCCTAAGAGCAACCCGACGATGGAGGGGCATTTCGAAGGCGAAGTAGGCTTCCCCATTTTTGACATATATCACATTGCCATACGTATTTTTGATCGCTTTGTGGAGAGAGGGCCAATAATACCCAGTTCCAAGGACCTTATGAATTGCCCTCTTTACTGAGTAGTGCCCTCCTCCAGGTTCATCATGGCATGCTCTTAGTATGTCATATACTTCATCTTTTCGAACACACATGCGAAGAATCATGTCAGGACAACATTTATATAAGATTTCACCGCACCACTTATATACGAACACTATTTTTGACTAATCTTTTGCGTTCTTTACTGTTAAAGTAAGTTGGAAACTTCCCTATAGTTAGATAATTGGCAAGATCAGCAAACCATGGAGGGTGTGTTGATATTGCAAACAAGTGCTCATCCGGAAGTGATCTTGAATTGCCTCACCTTCTCCTGAAACATTCAATCTCGAAAGGAAGTCAACAACAACATTAGCCTTTCTAGGATTATCAATAATGGTCAAGTAAAATTCTTGCAAAAGAAGTAACCACCTGATAATTTTGCCCTTTATTACTGGTTTGTTTATTAAGTATCTTATGGTTGAATGGTCTGTATACACAAATTTTATATCCAGTAATGTAGTGTCTAAATTTGTTCAGAGAGTAAACAACTAGAAATTCCTTTTTTGTAGTGGTGTAGTTTCTTATGTAGGGGTTAGGTTTTTGCTGATAAAATAGATGACATACATTTACTCCGCCTCATCTTTCTGTCCAAGAACAACTCCCATTGCAGTGTTGAAAGCATTAGTGTGAATATGAAAAGGCTGACCCCAATTGGGTTCTCTCAAGACCGAGGTAGTGGTCAATTTCTCCTTTATAACTTCAAAAGTTTGTTGACATTGAGGGGTCCACTAAAAATAGTCTTTTGCGAGAGAAAACATTGAGTACAATGAATCTTACTAAAATCTTTTATAAATTATCACTGTAATAACCTGCATGTCCCAGGAAACTTTTGATGTCTGTTTGATTTGTTGGTGTAGGCAACTTAGTAATGACTTCTATCTTTTTAGGATCAACTTGGATACCCTTAGCATAAATATGATGACCCAAAAACAACTCCTTGATCAACCATCATCAAGTGTTTTTCATGACTTAGGAGAGTTGGTGTTGCTCACATCGGGTTAACACTTTTTTCAAGATTGCTCAAAGATTCCTCAAAGGTAGACCCATGGACAGTGAAATCATCCATATAAATTTCAACATAGTCATTGGTGAGGATTGCAAAAATAGCTAAAATTGCTCTCTGAAAGGTGGCAGGTGCATTACAAAGTCCAAATGGTAGAACTTTGTATGCAAATGTACCCTAGGAACAAGTGAAGGTAGTTTTATCTTGATCGCGGGGGCTATACTAATTTGGTTGTATCCATGAAAACCCATCCAAGAAGGAAAAATATTTCTTACTGCCAAATTGTCTAAAACTTTGATCTATAAAGGGCATGTGAAAGTAATCTTTCTTGGTGGCTTTATTAAGCTCCCTATAATTTATACAAATTCTCCACTTACCGTTTTTCTTGGGAACTATAACAAGCGGTGATACCCACTGACTATCAGATATTGGATAGATGAATCCTACCCTCAACAATTTCTTTATTTCATTTTTGATAGTGTCTCTTAGTGATGGGTTAATCCTTTGTTGTGGGTTTTATCCATTGGTTTGACATCGTTAGTGTAAATATGATGAGTGCAGATGCTTGGATGAATCCCTTTCATATCAATATAATCCCAAGCAAAACCTTCAAATGATTTCTCAAGATGTCTATGACCCTAGTCTCTTGGCTGTCTTCTAAGTTATTACCAATGGTCAATTCTTTGCCTACCTCAACAATTACTTGTTTAGTGTCTTTCAAAATAGCCAATTCTATCTCAACAATCAAAGAGTTTAATGGACAAGCATGAGGCTATAGTGTGTGAAAAATAGTCATGTTCTCAAAAGATACAATCTTGGCTAAAGGACAATGAAAATCAGTTGATGTTTGGCCTTCCCGTGTCTCCACAACCTTCTATAGACATTTCACTTGTTAAGGTGGTGTTGTTATCTTTTGAGTTCAACACAGTCATTTTCGTAGCCATAATTTTGGTTTCCATAACCATAATATCATCTTCAAAAAACACTGGGTATGTCTAAGTAATTTCTTCCATATGATTTTTCACTGCAATGATGGCTAGATAAGCAGGACTCATGTTGTTAGTAGCTAAAAAATCTACCTACACACGTTCACAAACATCCACATATGGTTGGGCGGGAGGATAAAGAGAAATATTCTTTTTTTTGCCCATTTGAAATAGTCATTTTTCTTGACTTACAACGAATGTATGCATCAACAATAGCTAGCTAGGGTCTTCTAAGATGATTTGGATATCCCATTTTACGAGCTTTAGGTGTAAGACCATAAAATCTACCGAGATACTCCCGAGATTTAACCGTAACCATAACGTCCCTCAATTACTCCATCCGGTACAACAATAGGTTGATCTCGTTAATCGGAGGACAATATTGGTTGGTTGTAATCTTGTCAAGGACAACAAATTGAATGTATCTATTGTTATGACATTGATGGCAACACCAAGATCCACCAAAACGTTAGATATTGATTGACCATTTACAAAAATAGTGATGACTGGACTCCTAGGGTCCCCATATTTTGGTGAAAGAAGTTTTCTAGCTACAAGGTCAGTTAGATTTCCTTCTACTTTTACTTTTTTGGGTACTTCTTCCTTCATGGTGTCTTTATGCAATGGTTCCTAATGGTTTGGTTTAACTCAGGAATATTCCTTATTGCTCTCAAGAGTGGGACCTCAATATTCAACTTTTTTAGCTCTTGAACCAATTTCGTCTCTTCCCCATGCTTTGCATTTCTTTTAATCTCTCTGGGAAAGGAGCTGCATGCACATTCTTGTCTTTCTCTTGGTCATCCCTAGTTTCTTGTGTTTGTGGAACATGTTCGGTTCTCTCTCTTTCCGAGTACTCTCTCACTTTCCTCAGGTACCTCAGTAATAACTATTGGAGGATTGTTCACTATTTTTCCAGATCTCAGCTGCAAGTTATTAATGACATTAACTTGCATTGTCTCACCCTATCCTGCTTCATTAATTGAAGTTGTTTGTTGATTTTTGGGGTTTGAGACAGGTTGGGCTGGAAGTTGAGTTTGTGTTTCTTGCCCTTGTTGGTAATTTTGTTGTGGTGGAGGCATTAAAGCTTGTTGTTGTGTAAACCTCCTTGGCTGATTATAGTTACATTTGGGGTGACCATTGTTGGTTTGGCCATGAATGTGCATTGGGCTGGTGGTGTCGGCCTTGCTGATTATATGGAGGCATCCATGGTTGTGGATTTGGGTAGGCCATCCAGTTAGGTGGTGTTGATCGGGTTGTTCCCAAGTTGGTGGAGGAGTCAGATTGAGCCATGACATCATCGAAGGGTTACGAGCAGGGTTTGGGGCATAAGCAGATCGATTATTGGATTGTTGAATAAAGTTTACTTATTCATTTGTTTGAGTCATAACATTTAATCTTTCTTTCAGTTAAGGTAGGAGAGTACAATGGTTGGTGTCATGGTCAGGGACATCACAAATCATGCACATTTTTGTGATATCTAGAGGACATTCTTTCAAAGGATGTCTTTTCCTACATCTGGGACAATATATGTCCAGAGGTTCTTTTGTAGCATTGTTCTTAGCTTTCAACCCATCCATGGTTGAAGTTAACGTGTCAAGATGTTTGTTTTCATATTGGCCATCTCTTCTAGAAGTTATGAGGTACCAAAGACATGTTTTGATGTTTTCCTTCTTCTAATGCCTCCCCTTGTTCTAGAGTAGCTCCTACATAACTTAACAATCTGTGCCATGGTGAGTTTGTGTACATCACCTCCTCCCATGAGATGGAGGGATTCTTTAGTTTCATCATCAAGTCCTTTAAGGAAGACTATCTTGGTTATTTCTGCATTCAACTCATAACCACTTCTCCTATGGACAAAAAGGAATCATCTAGGTAATCTTCTAGATTTTCATCTTCTTTTTGTCTCATTTGAAAGAACTCTTCCCTCCTATCTTGTTCCCTCCAATAGTCTTGGTATTTGTCCAAAAGGAAGTCTCAATCTGTCCTAATGGGAATGGACAGAGTTAGAGGGCAATCCCTTAAACCACCTCATGGCGAGTCCTTGAGGGTGGAAGGAAAGAACTTGAATTTCTGGTTATATATTTTGTAGTTATATGTTTGGCAGAGGACTTTGAATTCAAACAAGAATTGGTCTGGGTCTTTTGTGGACATTCCTCAAAAGATAGGTAGAATGGATGTAAAAATATTTTTCATAAGTGCTTCCTCATCCTCATTTAAGACAATGGGGTAGGTAAAAGTTTTACCCAAGGGTCTATCATCATTGTCTCCATTGTTTCCCATTTCTGCAAGTTATTCAGGTTCTAGATAAGTTGATTCAGATTTAGTGTCACTCTCGGTAGTGGTAGCAGTGTTTACTACACGTTCTCCATTGGGGATATTCTTTGAGTGTTGCGGCGTATATATCTCCCTCTAGCATCGCTTGGTTTGTGCATCAATGTTTATCTTTAAGGCAAGGCTTAGGATCACTACTAGTTGCATAGCTCAACTTCAATAACTCCCATAACATAGAATGTGAATAGAATGACATGTTTTGCTTATGGCGTTCCCGACAACAACACCAAAAATGATGGAGTCGTTGTAACTTCTAATCATTTAATCAACTTATTCAAGCGTTGATGTCATTGTAGACCGTAATGTGTTCAAGGCTGTATGCGAGAGAAGTTGCTATGCAACTCAGTATTATGGTGGTTCTCTTTTTGGGGGTTTTGTTTAGTGTCGGTTTTCTTGTCTACACTACTTAAGCATAGAAAGTAGGTAAAGGATCTAAAATATTTGAATGTCAAAGCTTCTAATCTATGGAGAACAAAGTATATGAACTGCATCTATTTCTACTAAAACAAAGTTGTTGAAATGAAATGTTTGTTAAAGGAAATGTTTGCTTGAAATGAAATACTTGCTTAAATCAAATGACAGTAAAGGGAATGTGCTGAAACAAAGAAATACAAGATTGCATTTAGATAATCATCAAACCAAGATACTGAAACTAAAACTAATCAAGTATAAAGATCTTGCATGAAATACCAATCCTCCAATCTCCTCGTCAGAGTGGGCCCTTGCTCTACTTCAGGATGAGGCTCTCAACACAAACATATACTCAAAATAACATGGATTATATTGATCAAAATAAGTGTATCACATACTCCAGAGTGCAATTGAAAATAACTTCTATTAACTACTATAATATTGGTAAAAATTAACTAAGTAACAATTCAAAGGAGGTGTCTTATAGACACATATGACTACAATACGTGCCACAAATATAGGCAACAAATTGACCGATAATCAATTTCATAAAAGTTCCATGACACCCTATAATTCTCCTGAAAAGCAGGGCCTCGTTTATAGCTGATTGTGGGCCAATCCTCCAAAATGGTGTAGTGGCTGTGGAATTGGTCTCCTTGACTGCAATTGCTCAAAATGGCAGAAAATGTGCCTAATCAGCCTGCATATGTCACCAAATCACTCTACAAAGCAGTTAGTGAAAGTTCCATGGGTCATTAGTTTGCGAGAAGACAATAAGGGGAAATGCATCACTTTCTACTTTAGATATAACTATTTAGAACCATTCCCTTTCATAGATTAACATTTTTAGGAGTAAAATTTATATTTATATCGAGGCTATGATGAGTCGATTTATGGACTCATCAAGAGTTACAATCTAAGAATGGAATGTAACTCTCATATGACATACGGCACACTTATGCATATGACAGATTCTATGACAGAATCTGGCATACGTCTTATAATTTCTAATGACTCACCTAAAGACCTAAGACTCACCTAAGTGAGATGACTCACCATGGGTGAGGGAAATTCATCTAATAAATAAATAATAAGTGAATAATACGCCCTCACACCAACATTTCTAACATCGGTTCAAGGGCATTCTGCATTTAGACAATAACTTGCACAGGAATAATTATGAAGGAACACATTTTTGCTAACAATTTAGATCCAAAGTGAGCAACTTACACAAGATACCTTTCACTTGGAGTGTCTTCAATGGGAAAACGATTTTTGCTCATAGCATTAGTCATCAAGATACTCTGCTAACACAAGTCATCCTTGTGAAGGGAAAGGAGATTGCCACTGACCTTTGCCAATCTATGTTTCTTAGACAGACCTAACAGAGACAAATTAGGAGAGGAACAAGGCCACATATTCCATACAGAAAACTGTGTCACTATTTGCCCATTAGCACAATCCTTGACAAAATAAGCTAGAAAAATATAACCACAATAGATACAATAAAGCTTCTCCACCCATTGCTTGTCTTGTATTCAAAGCCTTACACTGTTCAATGGTCGTAGGGAAAGGAACAGTTCGACTCACATCATTGTCAATCCAAATCTCATATCTCAAATAAAGTTTGAAGTCTTTGTGATGTATTCAACTCAGAAAGCATGTATGAAAGTTGCACCATATATTAAGCTCGACCTCAACAAATAACGTCTCACACAATTGAAATATTTTCTAAAGACTAGTGCCATATTGATTTCAGCAAAATTTCTCTCTGGTTGGCTAACATACTCCAAGGATTGCTGGATTTCTTATTGATATAATCTCAAGCCTTGTATGTTGAATGTTGTTCCTTGAATCCAATTGTGATCTAGAAAAAATTAATGTAGTGGCTCTATCTACAACACAAATTTTGCCACGGACTTATTTCATGGTGTTACTTGGAAAAATTCGTTTGTTATTTCCTAGTTAAATGGGCTATAAGATCAAATGATAACAATGATGTTTGATAAAATTACCATGGAAGAAATCTAATCAACAAAGTGAAAGACTAGAGGATTCTATGCCTTTGATGAGACTATACACAATCAATGACTATATTATTGCTCCATCATGGTTTGCATATCTATGGTAATAGGCCTTGAATAGCTATGTTCCTTAATTCTCATTTTAACTCTACAATAACTAATGCAATCACACAATGTGCATGCATGCAAAATCCCGTACATTTTAATCCTTTAATCTCTAGAGACTAGAACCTATTACAAACTTTGAAGGTGTTTATCTTTGAAGGCTAGTGCCTTAAATATATCACTAAGTTTTGTTCCCAGGAAACTGACATTCACCATTTTGGAATATCTTATCTTAATGCTAAAATATTAACAAGGTAAACACAGGTTGTTTGGCACGCGTTTTAACATTAGTGACCTCACTTTCCAAGGAGTAATCTGCCACGAAAAGAGTCAACTTGAATATATTATTAGGTCAACATGGTGGTCCCACCTACAAAAATGTCTAACTGTTCTACTTCAGAGTGCCAACATAGTGCTTCCACCAAACAATCACACTTATAAGATAGGAAAATTCTAAGGAGGACGTGTCTAGAAAGAAAGAAATAAAACAAAGCATTGACAACATTCAAACCAGATCCAATAAGGAAGGAATAGTCATAACCCCAAGAACAAGTAGATAAGAATAGTTAAGATAAGATAAATATATTAATGTCCAACAAATGACCACAAGAGTAGGTCAATGGGACTAAAAGAGCCAACAAGGAAAATACAAAGTGGGGAACCAAACGGTCCCAAGAAAGAGCAAAGCAAAGAAAAAACAAAGGGCCTGAGAAGGCAGCAACAATGGAGAAAACAATCCCAACTCCCAAAACCAGGGGTGGGCCTACAAGAGAAGAAGAGAAGAAAGAAGGCCGAAGCGAAGAGGAGAAGAGAGTCCATCATGGGATGGTGGAACTAGCTCCCCTAACTTTCAAGGCTGAGTGGAAGAAGTTTTGGATGGAAAAAGACTAGACAAGGAGGCTACGAAGTGCGAGGACTGTTTACTAAGTTGATGTCTAGCCATCGTACTATATCTAGAAGATCTGGTAGGTCTTGTCTGTCACCTAGTGTCGGGCCTAGTACCAACGTGAAGATGATGGCTTGGTGAACTATGAGTGTTATCCCTAGGATGAACCGATCTAGAGTCAGAGGCAAAGCTAGTCGCCCATTGGTGCTTGGTGCCTCTCGTAGAAGGTAGCACTATGAAGAAGGAAGTGATCAATTGGGTAGAATCTGGTCTTGCATGTAGGTAAAGAGTGTGCTCACGAAGCCTCATTGCTTCTGTATGTATAAATCAAGACATTTTTGATCCTCATATCTGAAGAAGTCTGAAAGAGTCTGTGCCCTTCTGAAGAGACAGTGAAACCTCCCTTTGATTGCATAGTTTAGAGGGCAGATTGAAAATAAAGTGCATCTCTGTCTCGGGCTCCTGGAGATTACATAGATGGCAGATCTTGTCAGAACGATCAAGGTGGTGGTCTGTCTCGCACCAAGTCTCGTGGGACCAACACCGGGCGGCCGAGAGTGATGTGGAGTGCATGTGTCTAGTGATGACGAGTATACTGTGGACAAATAATGAGGCCATCGCTCATCTCCATAAAGTGTTCGGCGTAAAAGGCCATCTTGGGGCGAAGACCCCCTTGGGTTTTGCCCAAGTGGTAAGGATGAAACATCTATAGATATCCTCCCTGATGGCCTTGTTCAACACCTGTTTAGTGGGAAGGAGGTGGTGTAGTGCATCTAAGGAGTACTGAAAAGGAGGGAGATGATCCATCTGAATACCAACTGTCCCCAAAAGGTCGAAACCTCCACAAACCAAGAACGACCGCGGTGGGACTATCAGAACGAGCAATAGCCTTTGAAGAGTAGTATGCTAGGAACGGGTACCTATCCCGCCCCTCCACGAAAAAGCGAAGCCTCTGATGTGGTGTAGGAAAGAGATCATATCAAACATAGCCTCCAATCTGAAAAGACGAGCACCAAACTCGGCTAGAATAATGTGATGAGGGACGGTTTGCTTGCATCGGATAAACTGACGAAGGAGGAGAGTCTGAACTCTCTTGGCCAAGAAGCTTAGTACTGTCTTGAGTAAGGAAGGCACGCAAATGACAAATCCATAAAGAATAGTGGGCCTAATGAGAGAATCCATGAGGGACATTTTGGAGGAGACATCTTGGAAATGATGGCGAAAGCACTGTCTCTCAAGGAGGGCTAAGGAACCATAACCCTTATTGACTGCGGCGAAGGGCCTATCTCGAGCTAAATCGTGGGCATGGCCCAAGTCCCAGTAAGTATAAGCACTGGTGATCTCTATCTCCTCACCCCTGAAGAAAAAGTGGAGGTGAGATGTTTTCAAACCATTGAAGATCATAACCTTGGTTTTACCCAGGTTAATTGTCAACTGTCGGAGATCACAGAACAGGGCTAGGGCATCTAGTTGTCTCTGCAAACCCTCCGGAGAGGAAGCTAAGAGGACCACATCATCCGCAAACAAAAGAATGTAAATCAAAACCTGGTGAAGAAGACACCCATCGTTGTCCTGTATGTGTTCATGAAGGAAGGACTCGAGCTCGTCGATATATATACTGAAAAGAGTCGGGGATAGAGGACACCCTTGTTTGACCCCAATGGTACTCTTGATGAAATTTGATTCCCCGTGTGCCATGCGGGCGACCTGTAACTCTGTCTCTCATAAAGACGCATGATGGTCGTGAGAAGGGTTTCCAAAATGCGATGTCTTTGAGTCGCTGAAAAAGTGCCTCACACGGAAGGTAGCAAACGCCTTTAAAAAGTCAATAAAGCAACAATAAACTTTTGATGATCGGTGGTGGGCCTCCTCGATGATAGCTCTGAGAGTGAAGATGTGATCAATAGTCTGGTGAGCAGGGCGAAACCCTGCTTGCCCCCTAGCTCTAAGGCGTCTTCGTTCCAACTCCTCAGAAAGCTGCATATGGAGGACAATAGCGTAAAGTTTGGAGAAAGTGTGACCCACCATAATGGTCCTGTAGTTATTGGGATCTGAACTGGGCCCGACTTGTGGATCGGGTGAATGGTATGATGTGACCATGCTGGCGGAAAACCCGAGCACACAACATGATTAAAGAGGTCAGCCAAATAGCTGCCAAGAACACCCGCCCCATACTTGAAAAATTCTGCTTGAAACCCCTCTTCATCTGCTGATCTGCTGCTATTCATCATTCTAATAGCCTCTTTGATTTTCTTGAAGGTAAATAGGTGACAAGAGGAAGGGGGCTTATCAACTTGAATATGAGGTGGCCAAGGATATCATAAAGATTGGAAGTGTGGGAGAGCATGGCTCTAGGGCTAAGATCAACATGAAGAGGAGAAGTGTGAGGGAAAATGCTGCGCCAAAAAAGTTTAGGAGAGTATCGGAGGGAAGCACAAAGAGCTCGTCTGCGCTGGGAGATATAAAGGTGTTTTTGTGGCGAAGGAGACTTCGTAAGAGGTTTTCAAGGTGGGATAAGAGGGGGGCCAGGTAAAAAGCATGCTTCGTAATTGGCGGTGGAGGGATTTGCACTCGTCGTCATACCACTTATTCATGGGGCAAGCCTTTTGGTGGTGGGAAGTGGAGGGGGAACGAGTAGAGCTAGGAAAAGAAAGTAGGGCAGCCTCCCAAATGGTGGAGGACAGTCGGGAGTACTTGGCAATGACACTATCCATGGAAAAGAATTGGGACTCTCGAAGGGAGAAGTGCCCGAATATGGGAGGAGAAGGTGTCGAGTCCCCTTCGTCAAACCGGAAGGTGGTGTGAGGGAGGCCAAGATAAGGAGCAATGGGAGGAGCGGGTGGGGTGTCAAACCAAAGGGAAAGGGAAAGAAGAGCATGATCAACAAGGGGGATGGATGAGATAGAGAAGTGGCTGACGAGTGATAAGGAGTTCTGGCTCGAAAGGACATAATCAACAACACTCGCACCCCCACCATGAGGTCGACAAGTGAAGAGATGTGAGTTCGAAAAGCAAGCAATCTTGTTAAGGATCACTAAATCTTGTGATTCACCAAGCTGCAAGAGGTGCCTGCCATAAGTTGTGAGGGGTCCTAAATCATCCTCCGAGGTTCTATGCAAGCCAACCGATTAGTCAAGCGCTTGAGTGTAGAGAAAATCTTTGCCGCATCGTATATAGGGACTTGAAGGGTTTTGGTGCGGGCATTGAAATCACCCAAAAGAATGATATCACCAACTGCTGAGTAATGAGCAATGCTATCATGCAAGTCAATGAAAGGGTCACCATCAACCCCATTATGGATGGCATACAAGGAAGAGGCCGGGGAAAATAGTATCATTGCGATATAAATGTCCCTAGAACCATAAGCTACTCTTGTAGACGGACCCAAAGAAACTTGGCAAACTCATCTCTAGCAACTAAGGAAATTCTGCTCTGCAGCTCCTAGTCTCCTGCCGACATGCGGAGTACCACTGACACCCCGTGATACCAGGGAGAGGCCGCACAGGCTCTCATGAGTCTCTGTGATGAAGAGGATGCTAGTGGGTCCAAGAGCATCCTGAACAAGGCCCGGTGAGGACCAAAAGACCCGTTCCTGTTCCAACACCTAATAGTCATGTTTGTGCTCTGTTGCCCCTCCCTCCAACCCTGTCATTTGGAAGTCCCAGGGTGGGACCCCCACCCAGGAGGGAAGGTGTCTCTAATAACAGCTCAGAGTTTCGAATAACTTTGCCCATTTCCCGCCTTCCTTGCTGCCATAACTTGTTCTCTAGAGTGTTTGAGTTCAACCACTTGTGATTTGGTAAGATCCTCATCAAGGAAGATCTTGTTAGGAAGTGAAAAGAGCAACTTTTTAGCTCGGAGAGCCTTCATCCTGTCTGCGGACTGACCTAAATCGAATGAAGAGAGTAGATTCATACCCTAGCTAGGAATGCTCCAAATTAATATCGTGGATACCAAGGGTCTCTCTGATGAATGAGTTCCCAACTGTCAAGGTGTCCTGTGATGGTTGGGATGGGGGAGCCCCTAACCTTAAGGTTCAACTCACGGTCCCGCCTGGTTCGTTCCTCAACCAATTTAGCTTGAATGACCTCTTCAACAACAACCAGAGGTGGGGAGGTTTTGTCCTTGCCTCCAACCACCTGAGCCCAAGACTGAATGTGCGATTTGGTTTCTTGTTTGAGTGAGACTTGTTGTAGTCTGATTTCCTCCTGGTTATTTTTGAGGTTCAAGATCTTGGCTTGTATTGTATCACTGTCACTGGAAGAGGTTTTATTGTTAACTGCTTTGTTGAGTATCTTTTCTTTCAACATTGCATTTTCAGCTTCAACCGATGCCACACGGTTGGTAAGGATAAAAACCTCTGAGTGGAGGGCCTGGTTATCAACTTCCATTAGTTGAACCTAGGTGAGCAATTCCTACGAAAAATCCGTGTCATCTGTGGGTCTCCTCGTCCCGAATTGTGATTACCATTTGTTATTCAAAGGTTCTTGTTTGCATCCACGACCGGGACTCCGTATTGGCTTGTTTTATACGTAGGTGTGTTGGGAAAACAACCTATAAGGGAGATATGGAGAGGGGACTGGAAGAGAAACCGCTAGAGGCATCTATGCACAAACCACGTGAGATATAGACCCGCTTAGCCAGGGCGAGTAGGTTATACTCGGCAGGCAGCTTTCGGCAGAGATGGCTTGATGGGGAAGGATGTCATTTCCGGGTTGTCTCCTCCAAAATGTCCCTCATAGATTCTCTCATTAGGCCCACTTTGTTCTTTGCGGATTTGTTACTTGGGGCCTTCCTTACTTGAGACAGTGAGCTTCGGTCGAGAGAGTTCATACTCCTCTTTTAATGCGACCCAAAACTGCAACACCATGTATGAGCGACGGTCCATTTGTATTCTTATCCACAAAGCACTTACCGTTCACGTGTGAGAAAACTTGTACTCTAGAATTATTACTAAATAAGCAAATTGAACAAAACTTAGTAAGGCCACAAAATCGACGCGTCAAAAGCAAACCTTGTGCCATCCAATTTGAAGCCATCAACCAACCATGGTTAACCACAATGCCTTTACCTAGGCCTACTAAGAAGTGGTGCCTGTCAAAACTAATTACGAGAGTAGACATCAAGCCAATTTATTGCATGTTTTTAAATGTATCCTCCAAACAATAACATAACAAGTGTTTTTTTGCACATTTGTTTTGCAAGCTTGAAGCCAATCCCCATAATCTTATCACTTTTATTAGAAGCCTTAATCCCTTATCATAATCCTTATCACTCCTTGAGGCCTAAACAAAATTCATTTTGATTGAATTCTAACGCGACCTCTTTATGAGGTGGAATAGACTTTAATTCCTTTTTTAGTTTTTCTGTTTTACTGCGATTTCCTCAATGAGTCTTCCATGTTCTTCTTACTTTCTCCACCGTCCAATATTTCAATTAAAATACATGCTTTATATGTTTTTCATTAATTGGCCAACTTTTTCATCACTTCCTTTTGCTACATTATTGAACCCACAAAATTTTGATTCTTCTGCATGCATTTCTCAAAATACACCCGAGATCTAATATAAGTTTATAACTGAGTTTCATTTTGAGGCCCATTCATTTTGAACTTCCTTGAGAATAGACTTTAATAGATTTTGTTTTGAAAATCTTCCTCCGTCCAATATTTCAAAGCTTTATAGTCGTGACCATCACTTGCCGCTTAACCCCACAAATTATAGTTGGAATTATGCCCCATAATGCTTCCAGCTCAACTCGTTGGAATTTTCCAATTGGAGGTATGATCTGGAAGCTTGTTCTTGGTTGCCTAAATTGCATTAAAGCATCTAGATGCCAAACCTCTTGAGCAAAATAACAACTTTATAATAAATAATTTACCTCCTTTTTAGACATGAACCACATCTCACACCTAGAAGGGCATAGATGACCTCTCCTTTTCAATTGTTCTCTATTACGGATCTTTGGTGCACCATTCTTCCCCATCATTCGCCTTTACCCCTAGACTTAGATCCCAATTCCATGTTCACTCACACCTCCACTCTTTATGATTTCCTTGGCCAGACCTCACATCCAGGTTCATTCCCCTCCCTCCCATTGCCATATTTTCACCCACACCAACGTGAGGAATGCCATTCTAGCTATGAGCTGCAGTAAAGCAGGGGATGAGGAAGGGTTCCAGGCGGAACTTTTCAAATTTGGGCGGAAGACGCTCCTCAGTTATTTTGTGGACCTCTTTAATCAGGTAGTTTGTACAGGTTTTCTAGCGTCTTGGTCCCACCACATTATCCACCCCATACACAAGTCGGGGCCTACTTCCGATCCCAACAATTACAGGACGATCATGGTGGGTCACACATTCTCCAAACTCTATGCTACGGTGCTTCATTTGCAGCTTTCCGAGTTCCTTGATCAGTACCATTGCAGAGCTAGGGGACAGGCGGGCTTCCGACCGACTTACCAGACTATTGATCACATCCTCACTCTTCGGGCCATCATCGAGGAGGCTCGCCACCGCTCCTCTAGAGTTTTCTGCTGTTTTGTGGATTTTCGGAAAGCTTTTGATTCGGTCCCACGGGAAGCCCTTTTCCGTAGGCTCAGAGATATAGGCATTTCGAGACTCTTCTTACAGCATTATGCGCCTTTATGAGGAAGTCCTTGGCCACCTTCGCACCTCTGTTGGCTTGTCCGACTTCATCAGGAGTACCATTGGAGTCAAACAGGGCTGCCCCCTCTCTCCTACCTTATTTGGGATCTACATTGATGAGCTTGAAGATTTTCTCAGGGACCACATCCAGGAAGGGGATGGGTGTCTTCTGCACCATGTTTTGATCTACATCCTCCTTTTTGCAGATGACGTGGTTCTCCTTGCTTCTTTTGCAGAGGGTCTCCAGAGGCAGCTGGATGCCTTAGCCCTATTTTGTGATCACAGGCAACGACAAGTGAACCTTGGGAAAACCAAAGTTATGGTTTTCAATTGTCTGAAGACTTCGGACCTCCACTTCTTCTTTAGGGGTGTGGAGATTGAGATCACTTGCTCTTATACATACCTGGGGATTCTTTTCTTTGGACCTCGTTTTAGCCTTCGTCCTGCTCTCCAACCTCGGGTTAATAAGGGGTATGGCTCTTTGGTGATTCTTGAGAGAGTGTTTCCGCCACCACTTTCAGGACATTCTTTCCAAGTTGTCCCTCTCTCGATTCCCTGGTTAGGCCCACGGTTTTATATGGTTCAGAAATTTGGGGTCCCTCTCTTTTGGACTTAGATTGGGCTACTATTGAGCGTGTTCAAATCCTCATGCTCAGACGTATCATCAGGTGCAAAGAATCTATTCCTCACAACATCATTCTTGCTGAGTTTGGGGCTCGCCCTTTTCGATTGGAGACCATCTTCAGCCTTGTGTTGTTGTTGCACCGTATCTGAGGGTTTTCTAGTTCTTCTATTGACAGGGACAAGTACATTTATCTTGCCTACTGCTCCTCTGAAGCTATTGCATCCTCAGATCACAGTGGTCGATCTCGCTGTTGGTATGCCTGCGTTTCACGCCTTTTTGAGTCCATTGGCATCCAGATGGACCGTCTCCCACCCTTCAGCTATTCTCTGAATGCCCCTACCCATCTCCTACCGAACCAACAGGACCTTCATAGAATAATCAGAGATGATATCTACAGACAGTTCATTCAGCACACCTGGACCAACCCCTAGGGGATTGCGTCTCGAAGATGTCATTCTATGCAACACACTTTCTTGAGATCCGTGATGGGGCCATTATCAGACCCATGTACATTTCCCGACATTGGTTACAGGTCCTTCGTATCTCTCTGGGTCAGTTTAGAGTGGGTTCACATCGACTTCGTGTGGAGACTGATCATCACTTAGACCGCTCGGAGCAGACTTGCCTACTTTGCTCTCTCTAGGAGGTTGAAACTGAAGAGCACTTCATTTTCCGGTGTCCTGTTTACTATGAGATTCGTGGGAGATTCCATTCCATGTTTGTTCCGTGAGCTTCCTTCCTTCACAACTTTCTTCAAATATTATGATCAGAGATGTCTTGCTCTCTACCTTCAGGAGGCCCTCAGGCTTCGAGACAGGCTCCTCCACCCTCCTCCCAGACGGATGAATACTAGACTGATCACTTCTTTCTTCCCGGTACTCTCCCGATGAGGGGTACCAAGCGACACTTGGACACGATTCTGGACCCTCAGTTCAGATCTGTCAAATCTCGGGACTCCATTTCTTCCACCCGAGGCCCCCTACCCCAGGCACGTCTCAGGGCCCCTTCTCATAGACAGCGATCCACCAGGCTTACAGAGAGGCACCGCCTTCCTCCCGGACACCGGCTTCCCAGGCATTCTACAGTCTCAGCTACTGGTTATCGGCGCATTACGAGTCACTTCCATCCGGCCTTGAGTGCTAGGTGATGCTGTTGGGGGTTGCTCCTTCTTCTGCTCCCCCACACCTTCATCCTATTCCTCTTCTTTTCTGGTCTCTCGGCCTCTGCTGCTTCCTTCTCTTCTTCTTCTTCTCTCTTTGTATCTCGGGCGACCCGTTTGGGTCCTCTTGCTGGGTTTGTTTGCTTTGTATCCTGCAGTCCCATTGACCTACTTTTGTGGTCATGCGTTGGACATTAATATTATTATCTTATTATCTTATCTTATCTTATCTACTTTCTGCATGGCTTTTGACTACCAAATCTTTCTTTATATATCAATCTTCAGATCTAGAAGCAAAGCAAGCTGCTTTTGCAAATTACCTATAGTCCTCTACTTTTGAATAATTTGCCGACCATTTAGTTTCCTTGTAGCTCATCTAGACTAT
The DNA here is from genome assembly GCA_018340775.1 of Taxus wallichiana var. yunnanensis. Classification (NCBI taxonomy): domain Eukaryota; kingdom Viridiplantae; phylum Streptophyta; class Pinopsida; order Cupressales; family Taxaceae; genus Taxus; species Taxus wallichiana. The sequence goes on from CM031240.1 coordinate 991,932,734, forward strand.
TGCTCTATGGAATTCTGAAACTTGTAGATAGTACTATAATCTTGTAACCACTTGTTTGACCCCATCACCAAGTTACCTAAATTCTTATGCATCCTTTTCCTTGTCTGACCTATCTCCTGAGTCAACTTTCTTTATATATCAGTCTTCAGATCTAGAAGCAAAACAAGCTGCTTTTACTAATTACTTATAGCCCTATACTACTGAATAATTGGCTGACCCTTTAGTTTCTTTGCAGCCATCTAGACTATTACTCCACAGTACATGGGATTCTGAAACTTGTAAAGTGTACTTTATTCTGTTAACCACTTGTTTGATCCCATCACGAAGTTACCTAAATTCTTACGCATCATTTACCTTGCCCGACCTATCTCCTGAGTCAACTGGTAGGCCTTTGTCTTTGCTCCCTTGGCTTTAGTTTTTGTGCTTTGAAAGTCTTCCAGCTCCTTGCAATGAGCAATCGTGTAATCCTATAATCTAACAGCCCCCAGAAATTTGTCGTTTCTCACTTAACTATTTCTATTAAAGATTTATTTTAGTAAGAGTTATATTATCCCATATAGTCAGAGCCTTTGGATAGATTTGGGGCTGAATCTCTCTGGTTCTCACCGTCCAAATATTTTTACACATTAACCTGTCCAGCCTGCTTCAGGCTCATTGGACAATCTCCAAGCCAGTCTCATGTTTGGCCATTTGAAAATTCCTGAATTTAGCTCCTACTAATTCTTTTACACTGTCTGCCGAGCAACTGGAGGAAATTACTTTTGTTTTCCTGTTCCTTGTCAGAGAAAAGGTGCATGTTCCTGTTTAATTATGTTAGAATCATCTTAGGTGCCTGTAGGATATATAACCAATAAACTAACACTGATTGAGTTTCCAACTACACTTGAGTTAGATGTCCCACATCAGTAAAGTTGTTTCCCTTTTCATCCATTCAACTTGATTTTTACCTTATACACCAAATTCAGCTACAGGTTACTTCTTGCCTTTAAACAAAGGTATCACTAGGTCAGGATTTGGAAACATAGCCTTCTCAAATGTCAAGATTCTTGCAAAGTAGCGCTGCTCATTCACTTTGAAAGTCAAGGAGCCGGCGTTTGATTTCCTCTTATTAATCATCTGTCCTTAAGCCACTTAGTACTTATGCAGAACCTCTTTGATACAACTGTGCTCCTTCAATGTGAGTTCTACTGAAGGCCTCAAGGCATCTACAAATTGCTTGCGAGTAATTTCATCTCCATGTGTTGACATCTTAATCCCTCTTAGATGTTGTCTTTTAGTTTCGTCCTTTAGAGGCCTCCCCAACGGTTTCACTAAGATAATGCAGAGATAAGGGAATCGTGGACTCCTTGTTGCAACCCCTTTAAATAGTCGAAAAGTCCACGGGGGAGCCATTGACAAGAATTGAATACATAGGACTTGCATTGCATTCTTTCACCTGATCTTGCCATTCCTCGGAAAACCCGAAACACTTAATAGTCTTGACTCTTAGTCTCTTACCCTACCATATGGCTTAGAGATACTCACTTTCAACAACATTCCCCCACTGTGTAGCCATTGACAAGAATTGAAACCATAGGAATTGTATTGCATTCTTTCACTCACTCTCGCCATTCCTTAGAGAATCCGAAGTGCTTAATAGTCTGACCCTATCATATGACTTAGAGATACTCATCTTTGACAGCATTTCTCTCCTGCCACTGCTAACGAGTGTTATCTCACAAACAATAGTTACAGCATTGAAGATTTATCTCTCCTTCAGGATACTTCTCTTTTCTTGTGAGATTATACATGATAGAGGGGGTTTAATCTATTAGCCACACCTTCAAATATGATCTTATAAATTGTGTTACATAGAGAGATGAGCCAAGAGCTGAGCCAGAGGTTCTTCATCCTTCTTGCATCCTTCCTTTTTGGAATAAGGGCAATGAAGGTTGTATTCAAGGCTTTAAGTATCTTTAATGACTCTCTTAGTTCTACTGCATCTGCTTTTGTTTCCTTCAGAAAATTCCAGAAGTGACGAAAGAATACAGTCAGAAACCATGCAGCCCTCGGGCTATATCTGCGTGCATGTCAAAAACATCTTTATTCACTTCTTACTCAGAGACAGGTCTCATCAGTTACTGGTTCTGATTATGATAGATGAGACTAGTAATAGTGTTTAGGAAGAAAACCTATGCTTGTTCTTGAGCGTCCTCATCCTTTGATAGCAAACCTTCAAAGACCATTTTCAGATGTAGGTTTTCTTGTTTCTCAACCACCACACTAGTAGCGGTTTCTAATATAAGGATCTTATTCCATGTTTGCTACATGAGAGTTGATTGATGGATAACCCTTCCTGCAGCAAACAGACCCTTCACCTCTGTTTCCATAAGATCTCATTTTGACAGATGTCATCTAAATGCATCATGGCTTCTTCTTATTCTTCTGCTTCATTCTATTCATTGAACCCATGTCCTTGAATAACATCCTGAATCACTAAAGATCTGTTTTCCAGGTGGCCTTTAAGAGTAAAGAAATTCTTCAAAACATCCTCATTTCAAGACCTTCAAGTGTTTTTTTCATTTTCTTCCTGCTAAAGGTACACATGGTTAAGAGACCTAGGTATGAAAAACCATTGGCTTCTTCTTTTTTTCTGATTCATTCTATTCATTGGACCCATGTCATCTAAATGCATCATGGCTTCTTCTTCTTCGTCAGTTTCATTCTATTCATTGAACCTACGTCTTTGAATAGCATCCTGAATCACTAATGATCTGTTTTCCAGGTGGCCAGTAAGAGTTAAGAAACTCTTTAAGGCGTTGTCATTCCCGACCTTTAAGGTTTTTTTTTTTTTTTTCTGCTGAAGTTACCCATGGTTAAGGGACCTAGGTATGAAAAATTGTCTGCACATCTTTAGAGATTTCAGTTTATTCCCACCAAGCCTATCATCAGGTTTTCCAAGCCTAGAGTTTAGTTTTCAAAAGCTTAAAATATTTTATATCCATGCCTCGTGGGGCTTTCTAGCCACCATTCTCGAACAAGTTCATCAAAGGGCAATGAGCACACTATATTTTAGGAGGGAAAACCTCTCAAATTCACAACCTTATCAGCTAGTGGTTCAATTTTCTTCATGTTCCTCTTGATGATAAAATGAAATTCTGATCTACCTATAGGATTTCCCCAAATAATCTATCCAAATGCTCTTCAATGTGGTCTTTCCCTTTCTTCACTGCCTACAATCCCTCTATATCTATATAGACCCCCTTGAATTTACTAGAAATGCATTAAGAAATCCTTTCTAAAGAGTAACCATGGATGCATCAAACCTTACCAGAGCTCTCCTTTACATATATAAATACATGCATACACACACAGACACACATGTATAAAGTGTTAAGTTCCCTTGTTCAAAAGGGGTCTAATACACCAACTAGGTGTGTTGGGGAGGCTGGGAGCTAAAAGTTTCCTCTTCCTTCTGCTATATTCTATTTTTCACAGGAATTCAAGTACAAGCAAGATCATACCAGGAAGTGCATTATAATAAATGAAATTGAATTTCACACAATGTCATGTGAATGGTGTAGGGGCCCCTGTCAACTTCATCCTGTTCAGAGGAAAATTGTGAAGGGCAGCTGTCTCGAGTCACATTACTAGCTTCCTCTCAAGTCTCAGTACAAGCTTTCTCAATCTATAGCAATGGCTCCAAGTGGACTTATTTTACTTTGCTTGTGGAGTTCTATACTTTGTATTTGGTGCTCAATTATTAGGTTTGCTTGTAGCCACCCTACTAGCCTGAAGGGTTTCAAGGATTTGTACATAACCTAAAGAAATACACATTCTTTGTCCTTGCAATGTCTTTTTTTGCATTTCTTCAATGAAGAAATGTGCACTAATCTCTATACTAGTGTAACGTGGGGACGTGTCCACCCCAAAACAAAAGTTCTCCCAAATGTTGGGGACGATGAGACTGAGGGGGACGTCTCCCCACTGTTTATGTGCATGGCTTTTCAGGGGGCATCTCTGGGACATCCCCTGTTTTTTTCTGTTTTTGGGGACACACTGGGGATGTCACGGTGTCCCTGGGACATTCTGGACGTCCCCAATGTCTTTTCTTTTGTTTTTGCTGTTTTTTCTTTAGATTTTACCCAAAATTCTGTGTCGAAATGATTTGTGAGTTAAATACATGTAAATGGAATGCTTTGCAATCATCTAGAGTTGAGATCACTGATTGCTGCAAGTTGTAGGAAGTGGTAAACCACACTTGCTGGAGTTTTCACTCACACTGGGCTTCTCCAGGGCAAATCTTGGGTTGATAACTTGTGTGCTTGTTTAATGCTTCTCTATTCTATGTTACACATTCAATTTTTCATTTCCATTTCTTAAGTTTGCAATTGGACAACTCTATGAAATGTACGCACACAAGCAAAGTTCTTAAAATCTGCACATAAACAATTGATTTCAGTCATAGACCAATTAAGAATACGTTTTGATAATTTGACATTTGGTATAACTAATCTGATTAGAGATCAACTTCCTGTTGTTATATGAATACAAAATAAGAGTGATATATGAATACAGAAATTTTCGAGCACAAATGCATATGGTGGACTGTCACAGATTGCTATTCATAAATTTAAAAAATTTATTTGTATATTTTTTATATTTTTTACATCATATATTATTTTAATAGCCGTCCCCTTGCCATCCCCAAATTCTGGAATTCTTTTGCTGTTCTGGAAACTCTGTTGTGCCGTCCCAGAGTCTTAGGTAACTATGAAAAAATTAGTCTTACTGTGTTTATTTGTTACTAAATTATGTTTTTATAATTGCAAACGTTTCAAAAGGCTATTTTCCCCTTTCCCAATTCATTTTTTTCTTTATTTCCTTGCCTCTGGTATATCTGTTTATTAGCTGTTAAATTTGGTTTAACTTTAAACTTTATGGTTTATAGAAAAATAAATTTTACATAAAAACAGTCTGTATTTTAATTTTCTGCCACAGAGCCAACATATAGTGTACATTCATGCCATATAGTTTGTACTCCTTAAATACAATAATTATTTTCTCTGCCCCTTTGGTTTTGCAGTTTCAGAATATCCTCTCAGTGCTGCATGTTGCATTGGCCACATCTGCAATGCAATCGAATGGAAGTGGAAAATACTGTGAGTTGAGCATGTTTTGACAATGATCTTTGCAAATGTGGCAGGGGAGATTTCAAACTTTCCTTCCTTTGCTGGTCACCAGTCTTGTTAGTGATTAACATATCACCCTATTTTGTATACTTAAAATGGGCAATATACATATGTTCCATTAAATGTTTCTATCAATATAATTTCTTGGTGAAAATGACCTTATTTTAATTCCACACCTCCAACCCCCCACACCCCCACCCCGTAAAATGACTTCTTTGTTTCTCAGTTCTGGGTCAGAACAAAAGTAGAATGTAAAGAATATAGTTCAGCTGCTTAGTAGTTCAACTCCAAATGTATCTATGTAATAATATTATACTCACATATACTATTGCCTAACATTCTTAGTGTACAATGGTTGCTTTTTAATGAGTGATTAATCAATGTTGAGCAAACATGTGTCCAGTGTTTTTGTATTTAGGGGTTTCGAGTATTTTCATTGAGAGATTGTGCTTTGCTGTCCACAGGTTAAGTAACACACCAAACTCCTTTATTTTCAATGTCGTGTGTAAAACCTACAGTCTTTGCAAACCTTGTGGGTGAAATTGTGAGTGAGGACTTTGTGCCAGAAACACCAGTTGGACTTTTAAGAAGATTTTATGCTTCCACATAATCATTTGCCCTCCTAGCATTTTATGTTCATAATTCTGTTTTGATGCAAAAATAAGAGATTTCAACCCATTTCTTTCAAAGTCGAGTTATTCAAGAATTTTTCTATGTTTATTTTGCTTTGGGCCTTCTATTCTCTCATTCATTTATCATTCTTTCTCCACTTCCAACTTTGTTTTTCCATTTTCGCTTCCTTTTTGTACTTTTAGGTTATAAGTACTAAAAACTTAAAATACCCCCAATATACGAGGGAGTTGCACCTATCAAACACAAGAAAATCACTTATCACGTGGTAATTTCTTCAGTGTTGCAAGCATTATGTAACTTCCCATTGGCCTAGTAAGTGAAATAACTAAAGAAAGCATGACCTTAAAATCTTGAAGATAATTTACCAATAAATAAGTTGGCCAATTTGCTTCTTGAATGATTAGAGAAGATGCGTTGGAATATTTGTCTCCAAAGCTTGTCAAAAATATAATAGACCTTCCAATTTGGGGGATTACCTTTGCTTATTGCATTGCTGATCACCATCCACTTCCCTTCCACCTCCAAGGACGTGAAGCCCTTTGCCAATAGAAAAGTTCCACTGTGTCTTTTGTTTTTGAACGATTCAAATGTAGAAGTCACCTCAACAAAATCTTAGGAATGAGTGAAGAATGTACTCTAAACCTGCAATACCTGGGTGTCTCAAAAGGCTCAAGCAATAGAGTCCAATTTTGGACAATCAAAGAGTCCATTGATTGCTCAGTCAAAGGGAAAGAGGAGATGTCACTCTCGTACATCTTCCAAATACCAAGTGAAATGTCATTATTGTCATAATTTTCGGCATCTCAAAATGGATTGCCGAAAGCGATAATATATCTTTCTTAACACAACAAAAAGCCACGAAATGAGGCAAATGTGGCAGCAGTCATAGATGAACGGAATTTTGAGGAAGTGAATACTATCGATGCTCTTACAACATCGTGCTCGAATGAAAGTGTTATCAGTTGTTGAATCATTGATGTCTACTATCATCTAATACTAATTATTTTATTCGTTTATGCTAAATGGTAGATGGTGTTGGGGATTGTCATTTTTAATTTTGTAGCATTTCTACGGTTTTACCGTATATTCATATTGCGATGATAATAATGCTGGTATATGTGTAAAATGACCTATATTACAACATGCCATGTGTTGTAGATGTCTACTATCATCTCATACTAATATATCAAGTAGCTTCGTAGTTCAAGTACCTCAACATATTGTGGTCCCTTATGTTCTTTTGTGCAAGGTGGAACTTGTTGAATTTACTTAGACATGTTATATATTTTTAACATAGTATTGAACTCCTTGGGGTTTAAAGCATAGCTCATGGAAGGTATGAGGATGATTTTGATCACAAGAGGTTTTGTATGTGGTAGTTGTTTCTCTATCAAAAGTGGCAAGCTTTATGCTTTATCTATTTGAGTGTGGATTGGGAAAAATTACATCTAAATTCTCAATGCAAATTCAATTAGAGATGTAACTTTTCATTGCAAGTTCAATTACATTTGTGTTGGTGATAGACATTGGTGAGGTCTTGTTGTCCAAACAATATCACAATGCTCAAATCAACACTTGTTAATTCTGTACAACAAACAAAAATATTGTGATTCTTTAATAACTAGCACATCTTCACTTCTCTAGACATGGTTATATACGAGTCAACATAACAAAGGGAAGGGCTCCTTTCCTTCACTATGGCTCTACAAAACCCAAGGAGAGAGCCAAACAAATGTATGGTGCGTTAAAATTGTTAATGACCTTCACACACCAAATCCAAGATACCAAAGAGATCCTAACATGCTCGTTTTTTCCCTATGATTTATCACTAACAAAATTAGACAGACATTCATTTAGCAACTTAAATACAAGTTTAAAATATAAAGAAAATTTATTTTTAGATCTTTTCTATCATTGTCTTTTCAATGATAGTAAAACAAGATAAGCCATTGATATACTAAATTGTTTATAGCTCAACGATTTCTTGAAGTCATAGCTCATTGCATATCATTATTTTGATGAAACAAATGTAAAAAGATTTATTAATTTGGTGATGTAATACACGAGACCGATGACCGATGCTACGTCCATTGGGAAAGTAAATAATTTTAAATTCTTGAAAAGCAATAAAAAGATCTTGACAACAATGACTCAATTGCTTACACAACTCTCATAAGATACAATCTATAAAATGAATGACACATTCAAAATATTTTAATTATTTTAAAAAATAGTTTTAATATGATAGATTTGGACACCCTATATGCTTTGTCATCCTTCAACAATTCCTTGTGTTACTTTGAACACCACGAAATGGCCTAGTCTTAATAGAAATCTTATGAATTATTATAAATAAAAGCTAAATGCAAGAATCTAAAGAAACATATCCGACTCAATGAAAAGATGAATTATGAGGAGAGGATCCCTTCTTTATGGAAATAATAACCAATAGTTTCTCTTGATGTCTATGACAACTATCCTTTTGGTTGTTTCTTGGGTTTATCCTCTTCTCACCTAAATATGCATTTCTTTTACAAAATACAAACAATTCCCTCCATAGATTTCAATTTCATCATCATCCATTAGTTCCATATTTATATTGAGCTCCATTGGATTAAGATGCTTGGTAGCTCGAACAATGGATATAATGTTTAGAATTTTTAGGGAATCATTAACTAATGTGGACGTCTTTCTCATCATTATGATGGATTCCCACATGGACTTACGTAAACCATAAATTTCATTTACTTTTGTGCCGAGGACTTGATTTCATTTTTTTGTGAATTCCTTTTTCATTCCTTTTTAAGATTTAGTGTGTTTCTAATTAACATACATAAAAATGATGAAATAATGCTACAAGTGGATATTATAATTTAATTAACTTTCAACATTAATTGCACAAATCATAATAACATTTTTCAAAGTGACTATTGCTTTAGAAACTATCAAAAACACAAAGGAGAATTGCATCATCCGGTTGATTACGTGTGGATTTGGGAGGATCTTAGTGATTTGAATGTAGGAACATGTTGATCTAAGATTGAAAATGTTTCGTTATAGAAAATGGCTCGTGAGACCGAACTTGGTCAAAATCGTACAACTAGGTCATGAACATCTGTACGGTCTTAACCCTTCATACATGCGGTATTGAACCTTCTTGGAATTTGGGTCTCCAACTTCATGAGTGCTTCACCTACCTTGAAATGGGTATCGCTGTGTGTTAGTCATTTTTCACTCACGTTGAGAGTGGCTCTGTAAACTATACTCAAACCATAGAACCATTGTAGTGCAAAGACCTGCAAAACAAAGTTAGGTGGGTTGTGGGCACCCCTGCGCACTACCAACATGGACACTACTCTGAAGAGGGCTCAAACCGCACATTGTTCTCCTAACATGTGATATCTACCGTAGTGCAATCAGAACTTGATAATCGTGCTTTGATAATGCTTCAACTTGAGTTTCACACTTGGTCAAATACTTGGGAAGGGTCACTTTGCTTGCTTGTGGAAGATGAAGACTCCTAAACATGAAAGGAGACTTCAGACATGTAGAGGACGTTGTCCTAATGGATGTGCATGAGTTATTTCATAGTTTTGGGAGCTTGGAGTGCCTTTTGTGCTTGTTTTTACATGAGGAGTTCATAAAGTGCCATGTTACCAAATGAAGCATGATTTACCTCCTTAAATATGCTTCCGAAGGTTATAACATCTTGAAAGGTCAATCGAGGGGGAGTATTAGTTCATATAAAGACGAAGGAATTGAAGTTTTAGTGCATAATATGTCGGTCCAAACCGTCTAGTAGGGTTGGTTTGCGATTTGTACAAACCGACCAAAACTGGTAGTTTTGACTGAGAGGAAAAACCTGTTTTGACTTTATGGGTCAAAGGATGAATGTTTCTAAGTGTGTTTTTTTGTTAAACTTCATAAACTGACAACGAGAGAGGTGTGCAAAGATAAACAAGTAATCAAAGAGCTATTAGGGTGTGCTAAGCAAGAGTGAGGAGAGTGCATTTGTATATGCAAGTGTAACACCCAAATTATGCTTCAACAAACTAAGGGATTTTTGTTATAACTCATTAATTAAAATTAAAGCATTCACCGATTTTAACACGTAAAAATAAAACCCAACATACAAGAGTTTATAGAATCCCTTAAGTTCATATTACGCTGAAATGAATACTATCATTCTCGAGACAACTTTGTTGAATTATTCCAAAGATTACTATTCGAATCCATCTAGACGACTTATGGTAACCATGTGCAACTACAAGGGTCATTTGGATCTACCCAATCCCCCTCAAAACACTCTTTACGAGCCAATATACCTTGTATATCCTTTGGTTAAGCCTTATTATAGGCCAAGAGAACTTTTGAGTCTTCTTAGTGTCAACCAGAAAGTCACTACTATAACATCCATTCAAATATAGACATCACACCAATAAGATCTGGTGAAAAGACAATGCAATCAACCATTTGCACTACTATGGCCATAATTATTTGGCATTGCGTTAGCAAGCTGGTTCCGAGACTGCACACAAGCCTACAAAACTCGTCTTCCCTTCATCGCACAACCATCTCATCATAGTCACCAAGATTTGTTTATGTTGTTTACTTATTAATTTACAATTATACATCTTAAATAATCATGTACATTAATTAATAAGGTCAAATTCAAAACCGGAGATATTAGGTTTCGACATTCGGGTCATATGGTTCATGTCAACACCACTTGGGGATCCCTCTAGGAAAAGGTAGGTTCGCATAATGACCTAAGCAATTGCGCATCTGTTCCACTTCCTGTAGCCACCCTGAGATGGTACGGGCATGACTCATATGACACGAAGATTGTGTCATTATGCATGCTTTCATTTACTTTTCACTATGTCTTTGTTCCGTTAATAAGTTAACAAATTTTTATTAAGTCATCCAACTTACGATAAAGGTATACAAAGTGATCTCCACGAGTCACCGAATGAAGTATGTACCTTTTAATGCATGATAGTCAAACTATATTGATCTATGATCAATGATTAGGTTTTGTCAAGTGCAAGGCCTAAACCGTTTCATAGCATTAATTATACATTAATAAGGCTTATCAATAGACACTTAGTCTATTAGTTTACTTAAGACAAATATAGACATTTGTACTATTTCATATGTTCACAATGTACCTTCATACTTTGTTCCATATCATCATAAGTATTTTCACACTGAAGTAGAGTGGAATTAGGTATGATCTTACGATGATACAACTTAATCTTAAGAGTGTATATTGCTGCTATTAAAAGTAAGCGGGATGTTTTGCATTGTTTCAAACATATAAACCGAATTATTAAATTTTGTTTACCACTTTGAATAACATGTACATCATTTATACTTACTTATTTTAGTTATACTTTCATATTTCTTGTTTATCTTGTTGTTTTCATTTTATAATTTATTAGATCATGATGACATCTCAAACAATAATATTATCTCTTTTAAATATCAATTCATAATGAACACTTGAACTCTAGTTAGCTGACCCTCTATTCTCTATGGGGGTGCCTATCTAATCCCACCCCCTAATTTACTATGGGCCCTTATCACACTATGGGATTGGGATAGGCCACCCCGAGTGCCATATAGAACTATAAAGAGGAGGGGCATTGTCTCGATCCACTATATCAATCATAGCGCAATATATCTAGTTTCCTTCCCCACGGGTTACTATCAAACAATGGTAAAACACAATTTTTAATCACAATCATAATGAACTATACCATAATCATTAAATCACAATTAATAACATCAATACATATTCACAAGTGATTATCAAAGATAATCATATAATACAACATGCATATTGCCTTGAACAATTACAAGTATTTCCTCATTTTCACTAAAATCAAGTAGAACTTCAATTATTACATAAATATGAAATAGTACAATAATAATCATAGTATTTCATAATCCAGTCTTTTATCCATTTCGTAATACCTTACATACCCGCAAGTTGAAAATAATATTTAACCGACAAGGGTTCATAACTCATAGTCACCCTATTATATCATGATCTAAATGAATGTAAGGAGTTTAGCCTATTGTACAATCAAACCTTGTTAATTTTCAAAGGTCCACTATTAAAATAGAGTGACTTAATGATATATATAATGTTTTCTAACAATATCATTTCAATTCATCAAACATAATCCTTATACCCACCAACACCTTAACTTCATTAAGTCTAAAAATCACAACATCATCCCAACTACATTCCTAATCCTTAAGGCCAAAGAGATACACTAAAATCAACCAAAAGGATCCTTCTTTCCATATCAACTCCCCTTCCCTAATTAATATATATATGAAAGGAGAAAATATGGTTCTTTTCTTAAGGTAATAATTAACATAAACCAAACATTACATGGTGTAGTGTCATCATACATTCTCATAAATCCACAACCATAAACATCACACCTTATCATTATTAAAATTAGTGTAATAAGAAGCCTTATAACTTAGATCAACCATAGAATAGGGTAGTTCTAAAATGAGTCTCTTAATTCACACTACACTAGTAGAAGAAATTTCTGCATTTATTGTCCTCTCAATTTTTCCCACCCTTTCAAATCTAAATTCATGAAAATTGGAGCCCCGCCATGGAAGAAATTCGTGTTTTAAATTCCTCTTGACGCTTGTTTTCATTTCCCACAACGTTTTTAATCATTTTCCTCGATCTGCTGCGGTTAAAATGATTAAAATGAAATTTTTGGTTCTCCTTTATGAGTTGGAATGCGTGGGACCTTACATCTTTTGTTTTTAACCTTTTGCATAAGAAGAAATCCTTCATTAGGAGCAAAATGGCGTTTTCCACTTCCTACAATTTTCTACGTTCTTTTCCCCATCAAATTATTGCTCGGGAAGGCGAGGCTACGCGTTTGTTTCCCATTGGATGTGGCCGTAGCGGGTTTCTTTGTGAACTTATTACTTTTGGTGATTTTGGGAAAAATGCTAGATTTTCCCCGCATCCCCGCCGGTCCCTGATTGGTTGGAGCAGTTTCGGCGGAGGTTCGGGTCGGGATCCATTTTATTTTCTAAGGCATTATAGCAAAAGGAAAATTTCTAAGCCGAGGCTGCACTCAATCGAGAAGGACACGTGTTCATGTTGAAAAGTCAATGGTGGGGGCATGGACTTAGGGGAAAGTTGGAATTTTTCCCTTTTCCAAAACAGATAAAAAGCGAGGCACATCCCCGCAACCAATCAGGTGGCTCCACGTGTTGAAAAATGAAATTGGGACACGTGGTTGTTTCTCAGTTCATAGGCGCTTTGGCGGACGGTGGGAGACTTTGGGAATTTTAGCCTTGTTTCCACAAAAGGTGAAGAGTTCTAAAATGGCCCATGGCCCGCCCGAGCGAAAGGAAAATTTCTAAGTTGAGGCCCGCAACAAATCAGAGAGGGACACGTGGCCTATGTTGAAAAGTCAACGGCGGAGGCGCAAAATTTCGGGGAAAAGTTGGAATTCTTCCCCTTTCTCAAAATAGATAAAGTCTAAAGCAGAAGCGCATCCCCACAACCAATCACATGGTGCCACATGTTCACATTGAAAAGTCAAAGTGGGTGACGGAGATTTTTGAGAATTTGAGCCTTTTTGTTAAAAGAGTTCAAATGGCAGATTTGAACCACATTTCCTTAGCCACTCAGATGATGCCACGTGTCGGCCTTTGGTGGAGCTATGGGGGTAGAGAAAATTGAGAAAATGTGCGTTTTCTCCCAAATGTCGAAATGCGAATTCTCTTCCCCATGGCTATCGTTGCTTGGATCTCACCACATGTAGGGTCCAAATTTGAAGGTAAAAGGGGAAAAGATAGCCGAATGTCCTCTTCTAGTTTTTATCACCATTAACGAACCAGAGCTCTGCAAAACACAAAAATGGATCATTCTCCTTTCTTTCCTCTCTGATTCCTTGTCGTTTCTTCATGAGATGTGTTTTGGAGCTAAATTAATAAATTTAAAGAGATGTAATCATCAGAAAACAATTTTATCGGGCATACGCGATAAAATGGGATAAAACTTATTAGTAAGCACTTGAGTGCTATGAAAGTGGTTAAAAGGTGGAAATGGCAGGACCACGTGAAGGAGAAAATCATGAGATGTCCCCTGCTAAAATAATCATGCTCAAACTGACGAGATATTCACCTTTTTAACCCCCGTTTTCATGAGTGCGTTTGTTTCATGTCACTTTCCAAAAGCGGATCTGCAACAAACATTATCCCTTTCGGATATTCTTTTCTTGGGGACAAAGTATGGATGTATACAAATTGTTATAAATATATGGCTTTGGCCACGGGAAAAGGGGATTCTGGTTTTCTGGGAAGGTTGTAAATTCTGAAGTAATTCAATACAGAAGTTCTTTCTCTTCTTATTTTCCTCTCGTTATATCTTTCTCTCTTCTTACTTTGGATTCAATGGATCATTTGTTTTGCATTCAATAGAAACCGTGTTCAGTCTGTGTGAATCTTTAGAACTTTGTGCCTCTGATTTGTGCCGGTGGTGAAGTAATTGATCCTTTTCTATATTTTCTTGGTTCAATGTGAGCAGGAGATACTCTGCTATCCATATTTCCCAAAAGCATTGTTGTTTTCTTCCTTCTCCCATCTCTATATTCTTCCATTCCTTCTGATTGATAATCTTTTAAGTATGAAAACGTTCCAGGATATTAGGGTCTAAACATTGAGAGTTGTATATCTGTACATTTGTTTTTCCGCTTTCAATAAGGGAACCTCTCCCATTAAAGAGGAGGGACTTGTTGTCCCCATTTGTGGTTTCAAACCGTGTTCCATTCGAAACCCAACACACACAAAAGATATCAATCATATCTAGTCTTATGAAATCAACATTCAAATTAAGACCACATCGAAGTGGTCATTGGGAATGAGTTCTTAATCTCCCTCGGTCGATTTTATCTTTGAAGGAACTCATATTGAGCTATAACCTCTTTTGTACAGTAGATATTACCCCAAATAAAACTTGAAAGACCCATAACATCAAAATCATAAGGCTATAACATGAAGATTGTATGTATTTGATTAAGCTAAGCGCCAAAAACCTTTAGTATCAAGACTCGCTTAAAACACTTCCCTTTCCCCTAATACTCAAAATCATTGTCAATTGAGTAATGATTTAATAAAATTTACTCTTTTCAATTAATACATTCTTTTTAAATACAAACCTATGTTCCCATTTGCTAACTCAAAACCATGCAAATTACAGTATGCCACATTCAATGAAATCCAAGGTATTGAAAGAACGTAGCCACCAATATCTCGTACCACAAACCCCAAAGGATCTATTCATAGAACCTAACTTCAAATATTAAGGAAAAACTATATTATTAACGATTTAGTGATGTTAAAGGACCCCTTCCAGTTATTTTCTATTTTTAGTTTTCACAAAAATCATTACAGTCCAAAAGAACAAAAAAACCATATTACTTCCATTTAATTCGATACATAACAGTATGAAAAAGAGTCAAGAGTGCATGCCTATAATTTGTAAGCTTTTTTAACCGAATAACTCCAAAAACTAGAAACGTTTCTTAACAAATCGCTTCAGCAAAAATCAAGAATTGGAACACCCGATAAGCCTCCAACCCATGTAGATTTATACAGATTTATATGCCCAGATAGAAGCATCTAATTTTATCAGAGGAATCCAAAAATAGCTTGACTAAAATTAGCTTGCATACCCTAAATCGAACCCTCATGCATGGCTAGCCAAAAGCGGCCCAAACCAAAAAATTGCAAATTGAACAGGATGAAATTATGCATGCGAGGTGGCTTATTAGAGAAGCTTCAAAATATTCGATGAGTTTTAATGCCTTTAAGTTCCTGCAATTCCACTTAGTGGCGTATTTAAAACATAACACCGCCTTTTCCATTTTACCCACCAAATTTTCATGGAGGTGTCTAGATTAACCATATTTGCATGATGAGAAATAACAACTAAGCAGTCATCATATATCCAATAAGGTCGGGAATTATCCTAATCTATAAATTTCCATTCGAATATGGTCAAACCATATTGATTCCAAACAAAACAAGACCAATGAATATGGTCGAAGACTCTATTAATCTAAGCCACCATTTACCTTTCAAACACCTTAGTTACCAATGCAATTCATGACAATCGAATTCCCTATACCTTGTTTTAATGTTAATAAAGAAATCATACCATATGCCCAAGACATGGCCAATGGCCTTTAAAATAACCATTTTTCTTTTTAATTTGCTTCAAGGTCCAAGACCAACATAGTCATTTACAACAATATCCTTTGAGCAAGGAGCTACGGTCGGCCAAAGGCATTATAAAACCAACCGAGTTTTAATCCCAAACATGATGTGGTCAATCTAATGCTAATCGAACATCATCCGAACAATGGTTTAACCATTTACAATTTTTTTAAAATTATGCAAAGTAAATAATCAAAGATTATTAATAAAACCTTATCTTGCAATACTTGCCAAAGTCCAGGTTCTATAAACAATATACCTATTTTATTAATAAAAAAAGTTCATTACGTCAACTTGATCAAACAACTACCTTGATGATAACAAACTTTACCAAGACCTTGCTATTGACCACCATTATGCTTTACGGTCCACGACCGTTTAATACCAAGAGAATTAACATCTTTTAATCATCGTAATCATTTCTTTATGATGAATAATTCTATTGTATCTAAGTATAGATTTACCATCCATTAGTAACCATAAAAAAGATAATCAAATCTCATAAACATGTATAACAACCAAACTATACATCTATGCTACGAAATCGTGGCACTTAAAAGTAAAATATTCTCATACAACAAGTACAACAAAAAGATGTTGTGACTCAATAAATAGCCAACAATCGCAAGGTGACGGTGCTCCTACACACATGCATATATTTCCCTGTGGAGTTATGTGTGTGCATAATTGCATACGAGGCCTCGCATCGAGTACTGTAAACTTGCTCGTATATTATTTATTACTTCGCAATGTATTTTACAACAAAAACAAAATGAAATTATGGGATGTGATAACAAGTGTGCAATGTCAAGATCAACAATGTCAAAGGATAACTTTCCAAATTTGAGTATCTACATTTGTCCCCCTTTAAGTATGAAATGAAATTATATGATTTTAGAAAAGATACATGAGAGTGTAGACACTCTTTGTCTTTTCTTGTAATAAATTTGTTTTGCAGTATCCCTTTGTGTTGGTGTTGGCACACTCCAAAATGAAACTCAGTAACACATAGTGCAATCAATGCCCAATATAAGAAGCCAATCAATGCCCAATATAAGAATCAACTTTAAATCAAAATATAATGAAATTACTATAAAGAAATGTGCAACAAGAAATGCCAAAAGAGATGCAAAACATGGAAGGAATACACCTGTTTTTTTTGCGGAGGGAATGTGCTCCCATTATTGTGCCATGGAAATTATGGATTTGCTAAACTTTGATGAAGAATTGAGGGTGATTTGTACCTAATTTTTGTCGAGGAGAGGTCAATGCATTAGGTGTACCAACCCAACACACAAATGATGAAGACATAACCAAAAAGAGGATCCAAAGCACCCCTTTTGAGGAGGAAGACTATGTATCAAATCCATTCAACAACTTTGTTATCTTCTCCTTAAGTCCTAAGAGGATAGAAAAAGTTATGCCTGTGAAGACTTTATCCGCCAATACCTTCCATAACCCCACGAACCATACCATTGCAGATGATTATAAGCCCAATTTTTGTAACTTAAGACATACAATAGAAAAGATAAATAAGCACCCTCATACTCTTTCCATGTGCCATAAAATTGAGTAGAAAATGAATAAAACTGATTGCATGATGAAATCAATGGAGAAGGAGACCCATTCCCCCAATGTGTCCAAAATTGGAAGTGAAACTGAGTACTATGGAGAAAGAGAGAATAAAATACTTCATGCCCCCTGAATATGTGCCAAATAAAGTTAATCTAACACCATATGAAAATGTTGTAACAATGATAACAAACCTAATGATGTTACACGATATGGATAAAATGCCCCTTGGGAAAAACAAGATGACAGAGGGTTTGAACCATCCATATGGTCTTGATCGGTTGTATGATCTCAACTCCTTGTAGATTTTTCTAAATTCATGTACCGGGTCCAATTATGAGGCATTTATTATTCACCATTACATATGTCTATTCCCGTAAAAGATGCCCGTACATATTGAAAATATAGAATAAACCCCAGATGTTTGCCCCCACTTTTGAGGTATGTGTGATGAATAATTTGAACATGTGGCTCAAAAGAAAGGATGTATACCCATGTTTGTTATGTTGAGAACCTATAGATAACCTCTCGAAAAGCTAATATGGTGGCCATAAGAACAAATCGTATACACCTAATTTTTCATAATCACACTTAACAACTTTTTGTGCGAGATAAGGGTTGTTTATGCATTTATTTCTTGAGCGGGTGCCTTACGGGACTGCCAGAATGGGTATGACTATACACATGGTCATTATGGGTTAAAGAGAATACACATGAAGACATACTACTATGTACATTTGGCTTCGAAAATCCTTTTATGTTGCACACACTATCACTCCCGACACTTACTTGCATCTGACTTCATCATTGACACCTTTTTCACTTTCTTGCCCTTGATCCATGACACATTTTCACTCCAGTTGAAAATGGATTCCCTTAGCCAATGCCATCGCCCACTAGTGATGGTGTTGGGTATATATACACACCACACCCAAACATTTAATGACGAAAGAAATGACACGAACAAGTGATCTATTATGCTCTTTTGTGCCATCTTTGCATCTAATTGCTCTACTCTTGGTCTATCTTGTAGAGCTGATTTTTATTGGACACTCTTCTTGGTTTTGGATTGCTTGCATGACTAGGTCATCTATAGTGAGTCTAGGACATGAATGATGTTCCCCTTCTCCACCCATAGTGATTCTCTCTCAATGTATTGTTTTTGTGGAGAGATACATGCATCAACGACTACCCTACAAGTAAGTTCTCTAACCTTCTTTTTCATTTTTCATAGATTAGTTCATTTCCTTTCCCATTTCTCTATGTTATCTTAGTATTGTATGCACATCGGTTCTAGTTAGCATATTACTCTTATATGATCAACTCCTTAGCTTTCCTTCATTTATATTTCAATTAATATTGTAGTAGTATAGATTTTGCATGCTTGTATTATCTTTCTATAAATTCATATCTTCCCCCATTAGTCGATATCCTAGAAGAATACTCCCTCTATCTTGACTATGGACCTTGGAAACCCTATGTTGACCTAGTGTAGGGATCACCGCCCTCCGGAAATGCGACCTTATCTCTTGCTTTGATGCCCCTTTTAAAATAAATCAATTGTGTGCCATTCCATGTGCGTCTCCTCTTCGTTGCCACATACCCTTGTAGAATGGAATACTTAGGAGTGAAAGCCATTGAGACACATTTTGGCCTACCATACACATAATATATGTGCAAAAGGGGATGCACTTGGTAGAAATCATGACACAAAATAATAATAAGGACAAGAAGCATGATGACAAGATTAATGTGAATGCAACAAAACAACAATAACAATAATAGAAAATAACATATTACTAGAAGGAAAGTGTATAAAATGTAGAAGGGAGTCAAAAAAATTTCAAACAATGTCACACACAGGAAAAATACAAGCAAACATGGGACACCCATGGTGTCGCAAGAAAATCAAGGCTCATGTGTTTATAATCAAGAGATGCACAACCACACACAAGGCATAATGTCGTAAACATAGGACAACCATGGTATCACAAAATGATTCACTAAAAATAAGAATGTTAGAATAGTTAATCTAATCTAGAACGACATGTAAATACAATAAATGAATGCAATAAACAAGTATGGAAAAGACCCAAACAACTAATCTAATGAAAGTAGAAACCCTAATATGTAAGAAGAGCAAGGAAAAGGCTTAGGCCGATTCGAAGGAAAATCTGAATTGTGTCACAAAGTGAACAAAATATGGAAGTAGGAATGACTATGCAGAGTCCCCGGAAAGAGTGGATCTAAGCTATCTAGCTTTGGACTAGAGTTCCTGAGAGGGATTGGGGCACATGCGGGCACTCTTGGTCTACAAAATGGGCACCCTGGTTTATGTAAAATATCTAGAGCTGAGTTTTACAGGTCCGACAAGTGGTCTGAAACCCTCGTTGTGTTTCACATTAGATTTGGTGCCTTACACTAGGTGTCACCGTGATAATCCAAGATGAATAAAAGACCTAAAAAGACCAAAAGAAGTATCAAAACCCTAAAAAGAAGAATGCAAATGAATGGGTCGAATGACCTTAGTCATGCAAACAATGGGCTTAATAATCGAGTGCTATACTACATTTTAGACCCAAATGTAGTTCGCATGTGTGTGCATCATGTGCCCTAGATTCTCTTACATTAGTCACACTTTGTGAAGTAGCGAGCAATAACTATATGTAGAAAATGTAATATAATATGTGTATGGAATATAATAGAATCCCTCCCTCGATGCATGTGTGATGCAGATGAACCAACCTTGTCCTTGTGATGGAGCTAATGGATGCAAATGATCTCCAAATGGATGCAAATCTAGGTGGATGATAGTAGTGACTAGTGCTTGGTCCCTCATTATGGTCTTATAACTTTATATTTATAGGGTTCTCTTGATCTAATTTCATAATCAACCCCGAAATGGCCGACCACCAAAAGATAAAAAGCTAAAATGACTAGAAAGTGCCCAAAAAGTGGCGGAAAGTTAAAAAGATCGGGTGCCCATGGTGGGACTAGGGCACCCATGGGCACCCCCTAATCGGCCCGGCACCCCAATGAGGTTAAAATAACACGAAGTGATGAAAGCTAACTGGGCATGTGGGTGTAAGAGGTCGGGAATGATGAAATAAAATAAAATAAGATGGCCAAAAGACATGGGTTAATTAGTAATTTATTCACTCAAAACCTTCTAAATAGTAGTATGAGACCAAGATTAAATAATATCTAAAGTGCATGATTTTGTGACTACATTTTTCCCCCACTTTATGTTGGTGAGCGGAAAGCTTGGTAACATAAAGTAGATAGAGATCTTACTTAGTGCCCACTTCCCTTTGACACTGTTTAGATACTGATCCTGACTCTATTGATCATATTTTGGATATTATTATATTTTGATGTAACAGGATGTGTATATACTAGCTCATGGATTATTATGGACATTAATATGTTTTGATTAGCATGATGGTTAGATGTTAGACTATGGATTAATATTGATCTGGATTCAGTTATTGTGCTTGAGGATCATTGAGACATTTTTATTATTATGTGGATAATGATATACTAGTTGACATGGACAGGTTATTGATGTTAATTTTAGACATGTGACATTGATTATTATGAATAGCTCTAGTATAGAAATCTATTGGATGATGATATAGTTACAAATTGAATTTTAATGATAAATATTGAATCCTTGATATTGTTGTGATTTAAAATTAATAATTTTATGTTGCTTATATCATTTGGATGTTCTGATGTGGCCACGAGGCCGAAGGAGGTATTTTGCATTTTGCAGGTTAAAATCACAACAATGTTGGGGGACTGGAGACTAACCATATTGGAATTCAGTGTGAAATCAACAAGGTCACCATGGCAACTGTGTTTGAGCTGTATGTTGTGTTTTGTTAGGATTTCCCATGGGGGGATTTCCATTATTGTGACCATGGGGTATATGTGTGCTTTATTTGTTGTGTCCCTTTTTAAAATTATTGTTGTATGTATTTTATTTGTAATGTGCTCTTTATTTTAATTATTTTAATGTGATAGTATAATGTGAGAGTCATATAGTTAAAATTTAATTAAATTAAATAGGATGTGGAAGGTGAAATTAAATGTTATTGTCTTGGTTGAAAATGAAATTTATTTATATATTTTATAACCATATGGTAATTAAATATATGGTTGTGTCTAAAGTTTGTAATAAATAAATGTCATAGAAATAAATGCATTTTAAAAGAGTGTGTAAGTTACCAAGTATGGGTTGTGTAAGTGAAGTGATAGATTGTGTAAGAAATTGTAAGAGGTTGTAAGAAGATTTTGGAAGGTCAAACACTCCATCTCCCTCTTGAAATTCGAATTTGAGCTTGGAGGACAAATTTGGAGGCTTGTGGGACAAGTTAAACTTGTCCCACACCTCTCAAAATCCTCCACCAACCTTGTTTATTAATTTGGAGTCAAAATCAACTTATTTTATTACATTTTGACATGATTTATTGTAAGATTTGTTTGCACTTGTCTTACAAATTTTAAATGCATTCTTTTTAGGATGGGCAAAAATGAAGTATGTAAGTGGTTTGTCATTCACATTGATTGGGATTTAATTGCCTTGATGTTGATTGCTTTTTGGGGATGAGGAAAAATGATGTGGCATCCCACTTGGAATCCACATCATCCTCTTCCACCCTCTCCTTTAAAATTGAAATTCCTCCTCATTTTGAGGTTGTTGAAGGTTGGAGATTTCACTCTTGGGTCAAAATTTCTCTTGCATTTTGGAGCTTGCTTGGTGGAAGAAGTGGATTTGCTTGTGCATACATTTACCTTGCTGATTTGGGACTGGTTTTTGGTGAAATAAAGACTGTTGTTTTGGGAGCAAGTCCCCATTATGGAGAGGTAGGCTCTCACTTTTTTAAAATTGTGTTTTTCCCTCTTTTAGCATGAATTTTGAATGTATTTGTGTTTGCAATTCTTAGAGGGATGGGTAGAATGCTTAGGGCATGGTGTGGAGAGAAGACTATGAGGTTTATCAGAGGAGGGATAAGGGATTTGCCATTGTTATTTGTTCTTGGAGGGAATGTTGGTTTGGGATCCACCTAGGAAAGGAAATTGCTTGCATTTCCTACTTTGGGGGAGGTATAAGGGATAAATTTGGAGGAGGGATAAGGAGGGGTTGAGGAGGGATAAGGTTTATGGGATTGCTATGATCTTGGCGGTTTTCTCTTGGTGGATGCCCAAAATTCAACTTGGGAGGCATAAGGAGACCTCCATAGTTCTTGCTCTTGCTTGGCTTGCTTGCTTGGAGAAGGAGCCTTTGTTTTGTTTGGAATTGATTGTTGTAGTTGAGAACTACATCCTCTTGCTTTGTGTTTATTTGTGTTTGTGAATTTATGCTTGTATGTGAAGAAGCCATGTTGCCATGTGTTGTATTATCATGCTCCATTTCAATATGGTTGGGGCTCGGGGGCCGATGGGGAAAGATGGATTCTATTTTCCCATTGGGTATCTTGGTTGGGTGGAGAGTGTTGCCTTTCTCCCCTCCTTGTTGTGATTAAAAGATAAAAGATGAAGAAATCAGCCTGCTGCTGTTTGGAGCTTAGAGAAATCAGTTTGACAGTCATTTCCTTTTTAGCAAGTTCATTATAACCTTCCCACTTTGAAGTGGATGATTTGTATTGTTAATTGTAATGAGAAGACATCTTGTATTGAAATTAAAAGGTTGAAAGTGATAAGTGAATTGTAAAGAATTATTATTCCATACTGTGTTATGAGAAGAATGTGAAAGAAAGAAATATGTATTGTGCATTGTAATTTGAATTTTAAAGAAAGAGATAAACTGTCGAATTATTGTTGGAAATCAAATAAAGAATTACATTCCTTTCTCAAAATTTCATTGTTGTATTAGATCCGAGTTGCTGTTGTGAAATGAAAACTCTGCTTTGAAAGATATTAAGAAATAGCATTGTCAGTAAATGTACTGTGTTTGAAATCAAAACTGGAGTTTAAACTTGAATATGAACTGTCAATTAATTGTTCGAATCAATCGAATGCCTTAGATAAGATTTGAAAATGCCTCCCCATATTTGGAAGATGCAAATTGGTTAATAAACTTGTTAGCAAATGATCTTTGTTTCCTTCTTTAATTCTGGCAATGAATTTCCATAAAAAATGTACAGTTCAGATTTTTAGTTAAAATTGAGAAAGGAAACAAAGTATTTTAGATGTATCAGGTCCTATTGAACCCACATTGAACTTCATATTTAAGAAAATATCTCAAAAACTCTATCAAATCCAATTTTAACTTCACAATCCAACTTACTGTCAAAAAAACGTAAAATTTACCAAATGCAACCCAATGTCCAAATTGGACCTTGAAAATATACTTAAATTTACCCATGACCATTTCCCAATGCTCAATTTACATGCTCAGAAGAAGAAATATCAAAATTGAATCAAATCTTATAAGTTGAAAATTGCCAGTTTTAAAATTATAAACCCTGCAGATCGATTTCTTAAAATTGACCCTTGAAACTTTACCAAATTCCAAAATTGATGATTTCTGTGTAAAGAGGACTCTGAGATCTTTCCGAAAGTCCTTGTTTGCCTAAAATGGAGCTTCCTATCAAAAGTTATGGCCATTTGAAGTTTTACTTCAAAATGGCCATCCCAAACAAAAAAAAAATAATTCGACCTTAGAAAAATTTAAATTTTGAACTTTGGAAAAATTTCCTAAAAATTTCCTCGGCCCCACACCAATCACGTGCTGACACGTGGCAGGGAGGAATGAGGATTTAGAATTGAAAACTTAACTTTTTACACTTTTGGAAAAACTTCACTTTTTCTTCTGCCGGCCCTCGGCCAATCACAAAGCGCCACGTGGCCATTTGAGCAAGTGCGGGGGCATGGAGGAAAATTTTCCTTTGGAAAATAGAGACTTTGGTTTTGGGAAAATTTCAAAATTTTCCCCACGACCCGCTCTCCCGCATCAATCACGTGATGACACGTGGCACTTGGGAAAATTTTCCCAGTTTTCTCCCTATCCCCGCGGACCTCCAAGGGAAAATTTTCCCCTAAAACTCCGCCCGGCCATAACTTGAGTTTTACAAGGAGTTAGGAGGACTTCTTTATATGGTTGGAAAGGTGAGGAAATTTCCTATCCAATGAGCCTAGTTTAGGAAATTTTTGATAACTCTAAGTGTGTGAGAAATCTAGTTGAAGTTCAGGGCTTGATAGAGAGCAGGCCTGGCGATAAATTTCTCCCTGAACCTTAATAAAACTTGTAACCTCCAAATTGGAACCTAGTAAACTTGTTATAAGATAAAAATGGAAATATTGTGTTTGGTTAATCAGAATTTATTCTGGAACCTATTTAGTTTCAAACTAGTGTCTTGCAACTTGGTTGTAGACTCTTCCTATAAAAAAATTTATTCCATAATTTTCCTAATTTGTTTCTTGGTCTCAAGTGGTAGTTGAAGCAGGCATCACAAATGCATACTTGATGTCCATGAAGCTTGTAGTAGAAAACATGCCAAGGACTAGACAAAGCGTGGTATGACAAAAATATGGTGGAGCATGGAAACTAAAGATGAAAATAAAAATTGATGAGAGTGAACCTAGAGCAGAAACATGTGTGTATCAATGTGTGTAATGTACCTACATGGTTAGTATGGTGTGTGTTGTTGCTAAGTGTTGTTGTTGACACCATTATTGTTGTTTTTGTTGTCGCCCCCATTTAATCAACAAGTGTTTCTCATATGGCTAGACCTATACTGGAGAACATGATCAAGTAGTCAATATATATGTATGTATGTAGGTGTAAAATGCAATATAAAGACACATGGATATGTATGTAAATGTAAAATACATAAATGAAAAAGTGTAAATGGAACATGTGCACCTGATCTATGTCAAGAAAGAGAGTGTAAAAGGATAGCTGTATTCACAAACCAAGGTTTTTTGGGTGATCCGATGCCATAGGACGAAGAAGTATAAAGAGGAATTTTGTTGTATCCTCTAACCTTTAACTGCTTCCCCTCGAATGTGTATGAAGAGATCTTTGTATGTCCTAGTTTTTTAGGTAATCCGATGCCATTTTGGACAAAGAAGCATAGGAGGAATTCCACAGATCCTCTAACCTTTAACTACTTCCCAAAATGCTAAGGACATCATGTCCTATAAAATCCATTTTGTACGGGGTTCGTAGACTGGTCTGAACCCACTCACTGTATGTAACCCACAATTTGGGCAGAAAGTGCAAAATAAATGATGTAAATCCGCTGTTAGTATGTAAACCCCAAATGATTCCCCTCTCTTTGGGGATGCACGTGACATCACTGATAGGTGAATGCAGCCCCAAAAGAGGACCAAACCACATAAATTGTACCTAGAAAGTGCTTGCTAGAAACCATGACACACACAAACAAGAGGCTATCCAAAGACAAGTGTTAGTATGAACAAGCATACATATACAAAATAATATATAAGCTATGCAAAAAAATGTAAAATATACCAAACAAAGTAGTAATATAAACATACAAGAAGACAAGTAAGGCGAAACAAAGTAGGTTTCTTTAGCAATGGGACATTACTCACTATGTCAAAGACACAAAGAGCCATCATGGTCGCAAAAAAATGTGCACACCAAACATAGGGCAAGGCCCACATATAATAAAGAAATGATAACATACAATGTAACAAACAAGTATGGAAGCAAATATCCTTGTATAACAAATGTTGCACATGAAGCACCCATTAGTATCTTAGAAAGATAACTAGTATGTAAAAAGTGTGTATAACCAAATAATGTAAGGTGCTAAGTACAAAATGAAATAAAAGCACCTGTGAGAGATGAATGTGGATGCCCAAACGATGAGTGTAGAAAGGGTAGAAGGTGAGCATCCATGCTGCGTGCAAGAGACCTATATCTACGATCACAAATAGAAAAAGATGCAAATGTGCATGTGTGGATGGTATAGATAAATGACATACAAGTAATCTAACTAGCATGTGTAATAAAACGATCATGAACAAGCAAAAGTAAGCAAGAGTAAAAGCAACCATAATATGCAGTATGTTGTGGATGGATGGAATGGAATGCAAAATGGAGTGATAGGAGATGTGTGCCCCGAGTAGATGGAAATGTATGCAGTGAGGTTCATTTAGTTTTCCCCCTCAGTAGTCAAGAATGAACTGTAAATGAGAGTGCGTCATCGGGAAATGGTTGAATAGTGTGTTTGTATCTAGCACACTATGAGGAGTATGTATGCGTGTTGGTCTCGAAAATATGTTAGTTAGGCAGGTCATGGGGAAACATGCCAACAATGTGCAGGGCATAGCCCCTCTTTGAGACAACAAAGTGAAACTAGTTTATTACTAATCTATCAAGTAGGAATCTAGGTAAATCTACACTATTCTAACTTCGGGGGGTTTGGGATCTCATCCCTAGAGAGGTAATTCCAACAATGAACATAAAGGTAGGAGGGAAGGAACATATGAGAGTAGATCTGAAGGAAGAAAAGAAAAGAATTCCAAGACGGAAAGGTCAGAAGGTTTATGCTTTGAGCCGGTAGTAAATAGAGCCAAACTTACTTGCATAAACAATTAAAACAATACTGATGAACAGATGACAATAGTAGGAATGAATCTAACATAATAAAAACATAGATCTAACTTAAGAAAGATCTGATGCAAATAACACGCACATTAAGCACAAAGTCTGAATATGTGTATTAATATTTCTTCTGTTGCAAGAAAACACAAAGTATTTCTCTCCTCACTTCTCTTTTCATACAAAAATGTTCACCCAGAACACAACAAGTATTCTAGTATTTATAGAAGGAGAGGAGGAAAGAAGACAAAAGTAAACCCACTACTTACAAAATATCTTACAAGATATTTACAAAAGATCTAGAAAATATCTAAAAGTCAACAATTGACTTGGGCAAGTTTTTGGATGGCAACATCCCATGGTGCAACATGGATGAGGTCATCGTGTATGCCAACATGATTTTTAAAAATATTTTACAAAAATGATCAACGCATTCTAGAAAGGAGAAACTACTCCTCATCATCCCTCTGCTCAAACTTGGTGTCTTGCTTTTGATCAGGGGAGTCGATGTGACACTGTGCTCGATATTCTGCAAACTTGCTGATCATTGCTTGAAGTTGATCATGGTTGGGACCATTAAAATGGTCATGAATGACTTCGCAGTTTCTTTCTCATTCTTGAGCTTGTCAGGTAACTCGGTGAAATTTTCACATGCATCGATTAAAAAGCCAATGAAATCACGATAGGCCAAGAGGTTATTGATTGACTCTCGGTCGAAAGTGACCTCTGGTGCCAAACCTTGAGTGATGATAGCCTTGAAATGCTGGAATGTATCATCTACTTCCCTCAAGTTATACGATTCACTGAGCATCCTGGAGCCATTTTTGCAACTGTCTGCTCCATGTTGTATCGTGCTTCCAGGGCTTCATCTTTGACTTTATCGATTCTCTCTAGGATATATTCCATCTGATCAACCCGGTAATCTAATGTAGTGAGAGCCTTATTATGTGCACAGTGGGTGATTGATAACGCCAACATTCAATAGGTCACCAATTGAGCAGTTAACCATTGCTTGGAACATTTCTTGCTGCAACCTGGCGTTATCCAACTCTTCGGATAGGGAACTTGCTACTTGTAGCTCCTTATTTGCTTGGGTTATATCCTGATAGAGCAATGTAAAACTTCCCAAGCACTTCCTCACCATCTCTGAGGATCCGCTCAATCCAGGATGATATTGTTGTGCCTTGTTCACCAATCTTAACATATTCATTTATTTTCTCCTGACTGGGAACTTGAATGGGTTCGGTGGCAGTCACAGGAGGAGCGTTTCCCATTTTCTGCAATGCTTGTAGGAGATGTTTGTTTTGTTCTTTAAGTATCCTTTTCTCCTCTTTTTCCTCTTGGAGCTTCTTGCAAAGAGCATCCATAGCAGACAAGGCTTCCCCTTGCAGGATTTCAGATGAGGTCCCCATTGTGACTTGAGTCACCGTGAAGTCTGTGGGAGACAAATCTTCTTTTCTCTTGGTGGGATCTGGGAAAGCTATCTCCATGACTCTCTCCCCGAAGTGCCTTTAGAAAAGTGAGTTATCGCTTTCTACTTCTTGGTTCCCTTCTTTAGAATAATGGAGAAATCCATGGCTGCAATGGGAACTTTCCTCTTATGTTGGCTCAAATGGTTAGAAATCCAACCAAGACTTATGGGAGTGGGAGCGGGGAAGAAGAAAAGAAACAGGAGTGAGAGGGGGAGCAACTACAGAGGCCTTAGGGAAGTATGTTGAAACACTCGGTGGTGGCATTGACAGGGAGTCCAATGCACCGATGCTTATGGGGCTTGGAGTTACTAATGGAGAAGAGAAGGATGTGGAAATGGAAGGGATCTTCATCAGGATTGAGGAAATATTGGGTGACAGATCCACGAGAGAGGAGAAGATGGAAGAGGTGGGAGATGGAAGGGAGGAAGGGAGAGGAGAAGACACATCCATAGGAATAGATGCTTGAATGACAGGAGGAGAAGGAGGAGCGGAAGAAGGGATGTTGGGTACCTCAGTAGTTGCAGTTGTGATAACATCCCGGGTGGATGTATCCGTTGAAACATCTGCTATTTCTTCATTACCTGGAGACACCAGGTCGACTACTTGCTTCTCAGAAGTAGGAGGAAGGCCTTCAAGAGTTTCTTCTTGTCTACTTGGTTCTCCCACCTTGTCTTTCCTTTTCCTTTTGGCACACTGATCCGGCCTTGAGGTGCACTACCTAAAGGAGAAGTAGTGAAGTCAACTCTGAGGTATGTAAGGCCATTCTGATTGCACCAATGTTTGGTGCGCTGCAATGTGGGTTTAACCCTTTCTTGAATGGTCTTTGGCACTTTAGCTCTGTCGATCTCTGCGAATGGCCAGTTGTCCCCATCTGTGTCAATGTAAACTGATCAATTTCTTGATCAATCTCTTTGAATTTATTTGGGACAATGGCAACACCATAGTGGATGATCTCCTCCAGAGCTAGCCGGAGTGATCCTTCCGCCTAATGTCTATCTCATGGGTTAGGTCTATCCAAATGTCCTCGATCTCGGGAACATGAATGGGATCAATTTTTGCCTTCGGGAGGCAACTCGATAGTCAAAGGTCACCTCAACGGGAAGTTGTGCTTTAAATTCAGCAGCTCTAGCTCAACATACATCTCCCGTGCTTTAGCAAGTGTAGGGCAGGTGTATCGGCCAACTGTAAGGGGGAATGGAGTTCCTCCTTTCTTTCTCTTCATACACTTTTCATGATAAGTGATTAACTACCTTGACAATTCCAGGAGGACCAGCTTTGGCCCTACAAACCTTGGTAGCTTCGTTGGTTCTCCCTCAAATTCACAACTTTGAGGTATGTGAATGTGGGGAATTGTGTGAACAATGCTCCCCATTTCTTTGTAGCAGCAATCACACTCGGGCTGGTTCGACTGTGTCTCATGTTTGGTCTCAACAAACAAAATACCTCATAGAAGAAGGCATCATTTATTTTGGAGAACTGGGAGATGCTGGCTTCAAGCCTTAGCTCTAGGTAGAACTCGTATATCTTGACTTGGGGCCATACCCCATTTCGAGTTAACCCTACGAAATCTCTTTCTGACGTAGTAGTGTATACAACGTAGGAATTCATGTAGAACTTCCCAGTTGTTAGAACTTGTTGAAGCTACTATGAGATGGTGTCACTTATGATTTCACCCAGCCAAAGTATTGATTAGGTGCGTTCTTGCTCATATTCTCTAGGTATCTCAACCATCCACTTGTGGAAATAATGGGCATCAGGGAGCCCGAATACTCTGTCAAGAACGTGATTATATCACTCAATTCTTCATTAAAATCACTATGGTGGATGGTTTATGGCCATCTGGTCACCGACTTCTTGTTCTTCAAATAGAGTTCATTCATCATCTACATGCACTTGATCTTCATTATCATCCCATGCCTTCTTGTAGTCTTTAATACTTATTTCCACATATTTCTTGTGATGAGGAATGCCCAAGATCATCTCAAAGTGATGAGCTGTGAGGTTTATGATTGTCTCGTGTTCTTTATTTTTGACACATCTAGTGTCTTTGTTATAACATCGAAACCAACATGATAAACTCATTATTTATGGCACTCACCAGAAGCCTAGCTTTGCAAAGTGCAATCCACTTGCCTATTAACTTATTCATCCACGGGCCATTGTTTGCCTTGGTGGTCCTTACCCAGAAATCATCCATGTCAATATGACCCAACTTAGAGTCTCTTGATGTCAAGGTTACACTCTGCATATGAGTCAGGCATTCTGACTCTCTGGTACTTGTACTTCATTTCTTGCTTTGACTATTTAGCTTTAGCTTTAGCTAGTCTCTTGCTTGATGAAGACATATGTGAGCTTGAGGATTGTTGTTCTACAAGAAGAATCAAGAAGGTCCAACACAGAAGGGCCATGTCAACCGTCATGTTATTCATAATGAAAGTTGGAAGAATAACATAACACCTTAGAATGCATGAGAAAATAGTTAGGTTTAGCTTGCAGAAGGAAGAACGAACAAATTTAAGCCTTAGGGCAAGGCACAAATTCACAAAGAAGTTATGTGGGGCTTTTATGCTTTGGCGCATTTGGGAAAGTGTCGACATGGGAAAAGTTGCGCCAATTTAGAAAGGGCACAATTTTGAGAGGTGTTACATGACAAATTTTAGTGCCAAAGGGTGAAGCGCAGGGCGTGGATTTGCAACATACAACATGTCATGTCGATGTTGTGGAAGTTGTGCCTACACCTCACAAAAATCTGCTAAGTTTTCTTTTTATTGGGTAGGCAAAAAGTTGTGTTACATGAGTACAAAGTGTGCCAAAGCGTAACTTTGAAGTCAGTAACATGGAAAAACAAATTAGTGTGCCAAATATTTTAATAATTTGACGATTTTGGTAATTTTTTTGATTTTCACCACGTCTCTTTTTTTGGATTCGTTAGATGGCAAGGAAGAGAAGTGGCAAGGTAGCAGGTAGGGAGAGATGGTTTACCTTTGGTTTACTTCAACGATAGGGACCCTCTAGATTTGCATATTTGGAAGGAGAGGGAAAGAGGGTTTCAGCTGGGTTAGGGATTTTGAATGTGTTCTTTAGATTTTAATTATTTGATACAAGCCCTAACATTTAACACAACAAAATGAAAACCACAAATGGGAGAGGAGCCACTCACCCGGATTTATAAAAGACGAAGAAAGACGCTGGGGTCCACAAGCTCGAAAATGGCATGTGAGGGCTGACAGGGATGGCTGACACGTGCAGAGAAAATACCTTTTACAATTTTCAATTCATGAAAATGACATGTGGCAGTTTCTATTTATAGAAAAATTGGCATTTATGACCTCACCAACTACTTTTAGCGCAATTTTGGTAGCGTCGACATGAGAAAAGTTAGCACTTAGAAAAATGCTTAGCAAGAAGTTTCTTGGTGTCGACACAACATTTTTAGTGCCAAAGGATGTTTTAAGGGGGCACAATGTTTGTATGTCGACACGGGAAAAGTTGCGCCGAGTGTAAAAGGGCGCGGTTTTGGTCATGTTGACATGCAAATTTCTCGAAGGATTAGCTAAAAATGGCTAAGTCCCAAAACAACTTTGATTTTTTGAAAGGGAGTTTTGGGCTATTTCAAATGTTATCAAACTTCCCTAGGGGTCAAAACACAATTTTTGGTACTGTTACCTATAAAATTGCCCTTGTTTATTTTGGGATAACATGCGTAACGATGATGATATGTGACATATAGAAGAGATGTGTGTGAACCTTATAAATTTGAGTGTATATCACTACTAGATGAATAGAGTAAGTAAGTGATGAGTTAGCATATAACATGTGTCACTATCCTAGAAGTGTCGCATGATGAAAGATTGAATGACAAACACATGATGAATGCAAGGTCCATTTGATTTATAAACCCTCGTGTAGTCGAGTATGGATCGAGGAACTAAATTACATCATAGGGTAAAGTGAGTGCAACACATATAAGACAATGCAATATGCATAATGATAATAGACGACCATGTGATGAGTAGAATATGTAAAGTATAAGATGTAATGCATGAATCAATGTACGATGTATAAGATGTAATGTACTATGTAGATTAAGGCATGTAAGGTATGCATGATGTGGTGTGTAAAATGTTAGGTCAGTAGACCATAAAAGTGAGGTATATGTATGATGAAGACTAGTATGATTTATATGTAGGAAAGGAAAATGTGTAAATTATGTAGTCTAAATGCAAGATGTATGATGTATGGTGTATAAATGCACAAAGGTCAAAATGATGTAGAATACAATAGTATGTTTGACGTGAGATGCATGAATAGACACATTGTGGTATACCTATAGTGTAGTATATGGGGTTCAAGTGTAGTATGCCCTCAAATCAAGTGCGAATCAAGCACAAGAGTGTGTCATCGGGTAATGATGACGCTAAAATGTGTGATGAGTATGCCTATGTGAGGATATTGATGGATGATAATACAAAGCAGAGAGATGTGCTAACACTAACATGATAGGGGGATGTGTTGTATGCTATGCCCACCAAGTGTGTGATGATGCATATATTTTTCGATAAATGATGTTGGAAAACCAATAAAGAAGTGATATATGAAGGTGGTGAAATATCGTAGAGAGTATAAGATTGATTGAGTAATGGGATAAATAATGAGATATTTGTATAGTATGCATGACAAGTGATAGATGATCGAAGACGTATGTATGTAGGAGTGGTTATGTAATGGATAAATATGTGAATGTAAGACGAAACGAGGGTCTTAATCGTAATAGACCCCTCAACAATCATATAAGAACCATAAGTATATGAGCATGTCATTAGGAGGGTAGAGTGACAAGAGTCACCTACCAAAGACCAAGTTTGTGTTTAGCGGTGGAAGCATGGTTGGAAAAAGTAACAGGAGGACCATGTGATTGTGGTGGAATTTGTAATGTGTCATGACCACTAGTAGGAGGATTAGTTGCTTTGATGAAAGTAATTGGTTAGAGCTTATACTTGAGAGGAGGCCAAGTTGCACTAAGTTTTAAAGGAGGTTGCTTAGGTTGACTTGGTAATACAATAGATGACTTAGTAGGAGGAGGTTGTGAACTAATTTTGATAGGTGGTTGATTATGTTGACTTGGTGATGCCATAGGTGGTTTTAGGTGGCTCTTGACTAATCGAAGAAGGCACATTTGACAAAGAGGGAACAAATTTAGGAGCCTAGGTAGGTGTAGCATTCATAGATGGGCATGCAATAGAATGTTGTGTAGTGAATGATATAAAACCCTGATGCTCAAGATGTTTGATTCTTCATTGTAAAGCATAACAATCGGTGTCATTATGTCCATTGATTCGATGATAATTACAATACAGATGACCTTGGTACTTTTCTAGTCAATAAGGAGGATAACAATGAGTAGGTGGAAAAGTGATCAATTGATGACTAAGGAGCTTAGTAAGAAGGTCATGTTGCTTAGTATTACGTTCAAATATGAGAGGCTCAAGAAATGACATGACTTGAGGTTCAACTATATGACATGTAGTGGACATAGATTGAAGATGAGATGTAGAGGGAGAACAAACATGAGCTTGAGAAGTGTCCTTAAGCTGTTGGATTTCAGATTTGAGAGATGTGATTGTGGATTCCATAGCCGTA
Source organism: Taxus wallichiana var. yunnanensis (assembly GCA_018340775.1). Taxonomy (NCBI): domain Eukaryota; kingdom Viridiplantae; phylum Streptophyta; class Pinopsida; order Cupressales; family Taxaceae; genus Taxus; species Taxus wallichiana. The sequence continues at coordinate 991,967,074 of CM031240.1, forward strand.
AACTTGTCTTGAAACAAATAATGTAAAGCTTGAATTGAGTCCAATAGGGGTTGATTAGATGGAGGATCACTAGGGTCGTAAATAGACAAGTGAGCATAGGACTTAGTTCATGTGGTGGCGTATTGTCATCAAAATACTTGGTGTCTAAGGATTTTGAAAAACAACACGACAATTAGGATATTGCTTAAGTAAATATTATAAAGAAACTTGGCCCATGATAGAGGAAAAATGAGTATTCTAAGCGTGAAAGATGTCGGGTTCACCAAAATGATTAACTAAAAATAAGAATGTTAGAGTAGTTAATCTAATCTAGAACGACATGCAAATACAATATTAATACAATAAAAAAGTATGGAAAAGACCCAAGCAACTAATGTAATGAAAGTAGAAATCCTAATATGTAATAAGAGAAAGGAAATTATTTAGCCGATTTAGAGGCAAATATGAATTGTGTCGCAAAGTTAACAAAATAATATGGAAGGAGGAATGACTGCAGAGTCCTTAGAAAGAGCGGATATGAGCTATCTAGGTAGACCGGAGTGCTTGGAGAGGGATAGGGGTGCCTGCGGGTGCTTTGGTATGTAGAATGAGTGCCATGGTCTATGTAAAATATCTAAATCGAGTTTTATAGGTCCGATAGTGGTCCAAACCCTTGCTATATGTCGCATTAGATTCAAGGTGCCTACGCCAATGTGTCGGCGATAATCCAAGATGAATAGAAGACCTGTAAAAGACCAAAAGAAGTATCAAAACCATAAAAAAAAAAGAATGCAAATGAATGGGTCAGACTGACCTCAACTACCACAACAATGGGCTTACTAATTGAGCACTGCACTACATTTCGAACCAAATGTTGTTATGGTGTGTGTGCATCATGTTCCCTAGGTGCTCTTGTGCTAGTCACACTTTGTGAAGTAGCGAGCAATAACTATATGTAGAAATTGTAATAGAATGTGTGCATGGAATATAATAAAATCCCTCCCATGCTTGTGTGATGCAGATGAACCAGCCTTGTCCTTGTGATTGAGCTAATGGATGCAAAGGATATCCAAATGGATGTAACTCTAGGTCGATGATAGTAGTGACTACTTTGCTTGTCCCTCATTATGGTCTCATAACTTTATATTTATAGGGTTATCTTGATCTAATTTTGTAATTAACCCCAAAATGAACAACCACAAAAAAGATAAGAAGTCAAACAGATAGAAAGTTCCCAAAACATGGCAGAAAGTTCAAAAAGGATCGGGGCACCCATGGTGGGATCAGGGCACCCATGGGTGCCCCAGTCGAGGCTAAAATAACTCGAAGTGACGATAGATGTTTGGGCATGTGGGTGTAAGAGGTCGAGAATGAAGAAATAAAATAAAACAAGATGGCCAAAAGACAAGGGTTAATTAGTACTTTCTTTACTCAAGAACCTTCTAAATAGTAGTATGAGACTAGGAATAAATAATATCTAAAGTGCATGATTTTGTGACTACAACAAGATACTCAAGGCCCTTAGGACACAATCAGAGTAGAAAGAAAGCATACACACAAAACTAACAAGCATATATAAAAACAAGTGTATCTAAACGAATGAAGACTATATGATATAAAAAGAGGTAGTAATAAATGTAAGCAATGCACAAAACACATGCTATTCCTATTAGTCCAAAATATAGAAAATTTTAGTTCCCACAAGTATACTTATTTTTATTCATGTTGACTCATTGTATCGTGTTTATGGAGACATTAGACACAATAATAATATAATTGTTTTGGATATTATTATGATTTTTGTCATCATATTAATGCTTAGTTGCTAAATTGTCCTCGGCAGATGACGTATGAAAAATACAATACCAATTCATTGCTTTTATTGTTATTTCTTTGTTTAGATATGTTCTATGGATATTGTTGATATGAGATGTATATGGATTATATTTTGGATATATCATGGATATTTGTCATAATTTTTATACATATCTCATTAATGGATGATTGTTGGCGTAACTAATTTGGATGGGTTAGCATATACTTGATTTGGATTATTTTGACATGTGTAGTATCATTTTATTTTGTTTTTGGCATTGAACATGTATGATGTGTGAATTGAGTGTGTAGGATACAAGTTTCACCACAGGAGAACGTGGGACTCAAGGGTTGTACCTCCAAGTTGCACAATAGGCTATTTGGGTCGAATCTATTCCCCTTGTTTGTTTGACCTTGTTTATTATGTTGTTGAGTAAGGATGGAAATATGAAATCCATCATCCGACATGCACATTAAATTATTTATTGGTCTCTTTTGAGATCACTTGTCTCCTTCTAAATTAAATTGATTTACTTATCCCTAATTGATTTTTTTTAAGTCACTTTTTGGGTTAATTTGTTTCCACTTGATTAGTGAAGGTTTAATATAGTTTATCCTTGATTAAGAGGGTTTTGAGCCACCTAATCATGGAATAGATGGGCCCACCACCTCCTCTTAATGAGCCAATTTTCCCAAATCTCTAATTAATTTAATAAAATTTTAATCTAATGTAAGGACACCGCCGATCAAATAAATAAAATAGTAAATAATCAAGATCAAATAAAGTAAATACAATCAAGAGTGAAAGATAAGGTTTAGAGAATAAATCAACTTGTAAATGTAGGTCCAAGCACCGATTTTGGATTAGAGACCATTTGGAAGGGCTAATCTCGGATTGCGGAAGCTCTTTTTTTGATTCTAGAAAGTTATGATCTCAGGCACAAACGGGAGCACCTAGAATGGGACATGGCCACATAGGCTCTAATTAACTGTCTATTATAAATGATGGCGTCTGCGCAGAATAGATTTAGATATGGTTCTTCCTATGTCTCTTCTTGTCATATTTAGTTCATTTTAGGTCATGTCAGGTTTTCTACAAGCTCACTTAGTTGTACATGTACCTACACAACGCTCAAACACATATTAGATGAATAAATAATGCATATTCTTGAGTCGATTGCCATCTACGGTCACTCCAATGTGATTGTCACTGAGCACTTCTCTACATTTTAGACTCAATGTAGTTCTAGTGTGTGTGTGTGTGTGTGTGTGTGTGTGTGTGTGTGTGTGTGTGATTGGAATAATGTCGTTTAGGATAGGTTACCCTAGTGCCGAGTCACCACACAAAGAGATAGTGGCTACAACTACTTTGTCCCAATGCAATGCAAAATGTGTCTTATGGAATTTAAAATAGCAACCTTCCCTATACAATATTTGATGTAGAAAATAGAAAATATTATCTCCTTGTAGATGTATGTGTCTCTTTAATGTTCGCCCCCTAATGAGGTTAAATAAGACATGTATATATATGATTCCTTTTCTTTAGTTTAGTCATTAACAAGTGAAATGTTGACTTGAAGGGTGATAAAAGAAGACAAGACAAAATTAACATCCGAAGATTATAAAAAGAGAAAAGGAGTTAAAAAGTGCCCAAAGGGGACAATAGTGCCTAGACTCTCTTGTCCCTAATGGGTGGTCATGTGCAAGGTGCTCAAAAGGTTAGACAATGAAATCAAAGCTGAGTAGGATGTTCTATGATATGAAAACTATAATTTTTAATTAGAAACAACAAACAATAAAGATGAAAGGATAGAAACAATGTCAAAGTAAAGTAAATAGTGTTAATGAGTAATTCTCTTGCTTAGGAATCATGTTAACTTGTGGAGCTTAATCGCTTCACTAACATGATTTTGCAGACTTGATAGAATACACACAGAATCGGCGTCGCTTGATGAACCGTCACCACCCATGATCGGTATCGATCGGGCCAAAGAAAGGAGGAACCGACATCGATCAAGGCTAACTTGATCTGGTTAAGGCTATCCGACATCGCTTACCTATATGTGACTATTATAATTAAGTTGCGGGAATTAGATCTATATTTAGTTGTAAAGTGAATCTAATGGTTGTAATTGCATAGATAAAGTGTCATAATATTGTAGATGCATATATAAGCATAAAGCTAGGGTTTAGAAGGTAGAATTCAATTGAGAATAGAGAGAAGTTTCTTTTTGAGAGAAAAGGAAAATTTGTAGAGAAGAAAGTATAGGACATCCAAGAAGGTGTGGAAGATTGCAAATCTTCATTGTATTTCCTCTGTGATAATAAATTATCTATTTCTTGGTGGACGTAGCCCACACTGGGTGAACCACGTTAAATCTTGTGTATTGTTTCTTCTTGTTTATTTCTGTATTGATTGCTTTTATGCTTAGATCTAATTAATATATCTGTACAATTGGTGTGCTAACCCCAACAACTGGTATCAGAGCATCTTTGTTTGAGGGTTATGTGTGTTGACAAATTTACTCACAGGAGAGATTTCTTATTGAGTGGGAGCAAAGCAATGGGAGAAGAAGACAAATTCAGAGTAGATAAATTTGATGGCCATGACTATCTATTATGGAAGATGCAAGTGGAGGATTATTTGTATTAGAAAGATTTATACTTACCATTGGATGAGAAGGAAAGACCTGCAAAGATGATTGATGAAGAATGGAAAATTCTTGATAGAAAGGCTCTAAGATCTATAAGATTGAGTCTGAAAGCATCTATGGCTTCAAATATTACCAAAGTAGGATCTACGGTAGAGTTGATGAAATCTTTAGCAAATCTATATGAAAAACCTAGTGCTTCAAATAAAGTTTATTTGATGAAAAAATTGTTTAATTTAAAGATGCAAGAAGGTGGATTTGCATCAAGTCATTTGAATGATTTCTGGTCTATCCTAAATCAATTAAAATCATTTAGTATTTAGTTTGAGGATGAAGTGAAAACACTTTTATTATTATGCTCTTTGCCATATAGTTGTGATAACTTGGTAATGGCTGTTAGTAATACAACGTCTGCTACTAATGTTTTAAAGTTTGATGATGTGGTTAGTATAATCCTGAATGAAGAAATACACAGAAAAGTATAGAGAATCATCATCTGGGAATGCTTTGAATGTAGAAAGTAGGGGAAGGAAGAAGGAGAGATCCAAGAGAAAGAATAATGAGAAATCAAAGTCTAAGAATGGTAGATCTAAATCCAAAGGTAGAGGTATAATTTGCTGGAATTGTGGAAAGAAAGGTCATGTAAAGAAGGATTGTTGGTTCAAGGAAAAAAAAGAGAATGTACCAGAGAAAGGTAAAGAGGAAAATGTTGCTGCAAAAGAGGTAATGTAAGATGCCCTAATTATCTCCTTGGATAATAAAATTGAGTCATGGGTTTTAGATTCAGGAGCTTCTTTCCATGCAACCCCTAATAAGGGTTATTTCAGAAATTATGTCTAGGGTAATTTTGGGCATGTTTATTTAGGAGATGATGAACCATGCAATATTACTGGTAGAGGTGAAGTTAATTTTAAATTATAGAATGAAAATACATGGATATTGAAAGATGTGAGACATGTTCCAAGCCTTAAAAGAAATCTATTTTCTGCAGGACAATTATGTGAAACTGGTTACATGGTTACACTCTCAACCAAATCTTGAAAGTTACCAAGGGATATCTTGTTGTAGAAAGAGGCAAGAAGGTAGGATCATTGTATTTTTCTACCTGTATTACTGATTCCTTTTCTATTCTATCTACTTTAGATTTAGATACAAGCATGTGGCACAATCGGCTAGGCCATATGAGTGAAAGGGAATGCAAATATTAAAGGAAAAGGGTAAGTTACCAGATCTCAAACATGTAGATTTTGATTCCCGTGAGTACTGTATTTTTAGAAAGTAGAAGAGAATGATATTTCTTAAAGTTGAGGCAACATAGAAGAATCATAAATTGGAGCTTGTACACTCATATGTGTGGGGACTAGCTTAAGTAGCTTCTCATAGAGGATCCCAATACTATGTTACTTTCATCTATGATGCCATAAGAAAGGTATGGGTTTATATGGGTTTCTAAATCTGATGTTTTAGAAACTTTTAAAAGATGGAAATCCCTTGTTGGAAATAATCAAATTCAAAGTTAAAGTGCCTTAGATCCGATAAAGGTGGTGAGTACTGCAAAAAATAATTCAATGATTATTGTTTAGTAAATGGAATACACAGAGAAAAGGTGGTTCCTAGAACACCACGGGAGAATGATGTCAGCAGAGAATGAGAAAAAAAATCATGGAATGTGGTAGAAGCATGAGGATACATGTTGGATTGCCCTTACGATTTTGGGCGTAAGTAGAGACATGACGGTTTATTTGATTAATCGCGTGCACCTTCAAGTCCATCGAATGGTGGAATACCAAAATAAACTTGACCGGGAAAAGAGGTAGATATTTCTTTTCTTAGAGTATTTGGTTGAGAAGATTTTGTGCATATTGATAAGGAAAATAGAAAGAAATTAGATGCTAAATCTAAAAGATGTACTTTCATTGGTTATGACGATGGTGATTTCAGATTAAGGTTTTGGGATTTAGAAGGACTAAGATAATTAGGAGTTGTGACATTGATTGAAATGAAAAGAGAATGTACAGTATCAAGTATTAGTACCCAAAGGTGAACTAGTAGAGAAGTTTGTGGATGAAAATGAACTCCCAGATTCAAAATTAACACCTACATGTTTACACAGTAACCAATATTAGTTTACCCTTGACCAACATCGGTCCCCCGTACCGGATCGCTTATAGAAGAGACAGAGGTGTCGGTTAGCCAACCAATGTTGGCGTAAGGTGACTAGCATCAATCATTGTTAGAAGTAGATACAAATCTACAAGATGAGCAGATTGAGCCTCCGACACCCCAAATCTCAAAGGTGAGAATTTCACAAAGGGTAAGTAGACCTCCGAAAGATTTCACCTTCTATGTCTTATTTATTATTGACTAATAATGGTGAACCAAAAGCTTTGAAGAAGCAATGTAGGATAAATCCCACAAGCAATGAGAACATGACATGAATGAGGAGATGTAATCTTTAGAGTGAACTAGACATGGAATTTGGTCAAGTTGCCGGAAGGTAAAAAGAGCATTGCGGAACAAGTGGGTTTATATAATCAAGGAAGAAGAGGGTGTAGACACCTAAAATTGGTTTCTCAATTTAGTGTCCCTCACATTCGTTTTAGGTAACCTGGGGCACGTTCACGTCACCAACTATCCCCTTGGGATATTATCCAATTTGTGATTTAATCACTTACTCTAAATTTAATTCATCACATCACATCTTACCCATGAGTAATTAAATAATTAAATATTTAATTACGCTTCTTCCCATGCATCTTAATCACTTATCTACCCCAAATTTATTCTACCCATGTATCACATCCATTTTTAATCTTCCCTAAGCGGGATATTTCCCGTGGTCGGGATAAGTCTTGTCTTTTTCGAATCGATCAATTTTGGCCATCTCGGGAGTCTTCTCCGCGATCGGCGCCGACCCATTTGGTCGGCGCCGATTTTATAGGAGCGGCGCCGATTATAAAAGCAGGTCCATAGCTCAGTTCGAAGGACCGAAAAAGAGACGAACGAGCGAAAGAAAGCACTTACGCACGAACAGAGAGCGAGAAAGATTCAGGTTGCAAGAAAGAGAGATCTTTTTAGCATCAATTGTCTCAGTTAGGGCAGATCCTGTCCTAATCAATCCCTGAGAGGAGCACCGTTACTCTGCCCGTATCATATCAACATCATACACCATCATCTATCATCTAGTGACTCTGTTCCAGCGTCTCTCCATCTTCGGCACATCTTGCAGACTACATTCACCTTCCAATCCCCGAATCTCATCGCACATCCACGATTGGTGATGCCCGCCTTCGATGACACCGATCTTATCCAATCGACGCGATCGGTCCCGATCGTCCCACATCGACGCCGATCACATCAGTCGCCGCCGATTATACCCAGTCGACGCCGATTTCACTGCAGACAGGTAAAAGGTCACAGTAACACAAATCCAGCATTATTTCGCAGTTCCCTGTTTTCTCATTTCGTACTTTCTCGCTGCTGCTTTTGCATTTTATTCTTGTGATCGAAAATCTAGTCTTTATTTATATCTTTTATCATGTATGCTTCTTTTCTTTATTGAAAACGTGGACTGACATCCGCCGAGGAAGCTCATCGCTTCTCGGACCCGCTTCTTGGGCAGTCCACTTAAATATCTTTTAACGTGGTCTTTTTCTGTCAAGCATCGGTTTTGCGGGTTATTCGAGCTATTGTGCAAATTGCTCGTGTGCGCCCGTCTTGTCTACATCAGCTTCCTCATCCGTCTACATCTTCATCAGGTATCGATTTCATTGGAGTTTTTCAGGGTTTTTGTGTTTAGTTTGGTACATTAACTTGGACAGGTAACAAGCGCGAAATTCTTGATCTACATTCTGCACGCCCGGTGGGACTCAAATTCCCGTATCCGTTGAGGAGAGTGTCATGAAGCAACTCACCCAAGCTCCGGTCAAAATGTCTCTTTTTGACCTCATCCAATCCTCCCCACAACATCGCCAGGCTCTAATCGATAATCTGCGTCGCATCGCAGTAAATTCCGATGAGCCCCAGCCCTTCGAGTTGGTTGTTGGATTGAATGGTCCATCGACCGCCATTTCTTTTGAGGATTCAGAAATTCCTCATCTTTCTTCAGAAGATTTGGAGGCTCCCCTCTTCATCACAGTCCAAATCAATAACACTACCTTAAAACGTGTTATGATCGATAGTGGAGCTGCACTCAACGTCATCTCCTCCCACACATTCGAACAACTTAAGTTACCAAAGAATGTGGTGTCACCTCCACCCTTCGCCCTTCGATCATTTAACGATCAGCTAGCAGTCACTCTAGGAACTGTGGTCTTACCCATCCGAGTAGGTAAGAAGCTGCTCCATGAACTCTTCTATATTGTCGAAGGAAAATTCCACTATAACATGATCCTCGGACGCTCCTGGATTCGCGCAATGCATTGTGTCCCATCCACCCTCCATCGATGCCTAAAATATCAATATGAGGGCAAAATATACACCCATCCAGGAGATCCTTTTCCTTCTGCACAATGCGACATGACCATTAGGTCCGCCCCTTTAAAAGAAAATACATCTTCTCCAAATGGGGCCTCATCTTCTTCCATGCCTGCAACCAAATTACCGGATTTACAAAATCTGGAAGAGACATTGCAGCGTTTCTCACTAGGAGAGCTTCCTCTCCTTTCTTTCGATGCCCATCTCACACCTAATGAGTATGGTAGACCAGACAAACAACCTGAATATCAACCAGGTCTCGGTCGCATCGTCACCATTGGTTTGCCCAATCAACAGACCAATTTCATCTACGGTGGTCTTGATACACCTCATTATCGCCCGGATTCTCCTCCTAGAGCCAAACCTTACCTAACAGGGTTTGATTATCTACAGAATCCCACGTTTGCAAAAACTTATCTATATCGATGCGCGTGGAAAGGTTTTGGCCTTGGAAAATATGAACAAGGTATACATGATCTCAAATCCATTCCTACTCTCATGCCACATCAAAAATTTGGGTTAGGATTTAAACCCCTTTCAAAGGCCACCGTCACTATTCTTGATGAACCTCTTCTTACTAAGGAACCATCTTCTCCCACTAAATCAGAAGCATCACTTGATGTGGATGACGACATTTCCATCCCACCTAACTTTTTTTTTTGATCAATACCATTTCCTTAGGGCCGTTAGTCTATGAGACTAACAATCGGTCCGCTTCTATACCATTAATCTTTCCTGAAATAGTTGGAGACGACTCTCCTACTATCAATACTATCCACTGTGCGGATGATGATTCTGTCCTCACCTATCTAGGGGCAGAGGATTCATATCTCCCCAAGACTATTCCTTCGACACGTCTACCCTTCTCAGCGAAGCCACTTTATCGACCTTAATATAGGGACTTCGGAAGACCCTCGCATCATTAAGGTCGGCCAATCCCTTAATCCACAGGAATTAGGGGACTTTACCGCTTTTCTCTCCAAACATCGTCAAGCCTTTGCTTGGTCATATGAGGATATGCCAGGGCTCGATCCCGATATTGTGGTCCACAATATCGTTACCCTTCCCAACATCAAACCAGTCAAGCAAAAATTGCGTAAAATGCACCCTAGAGTAGCCCTTCTTGTTAAAGAAGAATTACAGCGCTTGCTCTCGGCTAACTTCATCCAACCCATCGATTATCCGCAATGGGTGTCTAATGTAGTACCCGATGAACTAAGGCTCTTTGGGAAGATTCGAATTTGTACCGACTTCCGGGATCTTAATCTTGCCTGTCCAAAGGATGATTTTCCTCTTCCTAATATCGACCAACTCGTAGATTTAACTGCGGGTCATGAGATGCTTTCTCTTATGGATGGTTTCTCTGGATATAATCAAATCCTCATCGCACCAGAAGACCAACATAAGACCTCCTTCATAACTCCTTGGGGGACCTTTTGCTATCGTGTCATGCCTTTTGGCCTTAAGAACGCAGGAGCAACCTATCAACGAGCAATGACATACATCTTCCATGACCTCTTACACAAAACTGTAGAGGATTATGTTGACGATCTCCTCGGCAAATCCAAACGCCGTCAGGATCATCTTTTCATCCTTGCACCTCTCTTTGAGAGGCTTGTCCGCTTCTGTCTTCGTCTAAATCCAGCTAAGTGCGTATTTGGCGTTCTCACTGGTAAACTTTTAGGTTTTATCATTTCCATCAGGGGCATTGAATTCGACCCCAAAAAATAAAAGCCATCCTTGAGATGCCTCCCCCTTCTAACTTAAAGCAACTCCATGAGTCTCCAGGGCGTCTTGATCGGTGCGTCGCTTTATCTCCCAATTGTCGGACCGTTGTCAACCTTTTCACCATCTTCTCCGTAAGAATGTTCATTTTGAATGGGATGAGCATTGCCAAAAGGCCTTTGATGATCTCAAAGCTTATCTTCTTTCTCCACCTGTGCTTACACCTCCACGCGAGGGGGAGCCTTTCTATCTTTATATCTCTGTGACTGACCATGCTCTGGGAGCCATGATCTCGCATCGGGACACTTGTGGTAAAGAACAAGCTGTCTATTACATCAGTCGCACCCTCCATGAGTATGAGACACGTTACTCCGAAGCTGAAAAACTATGTTGCGCTCTCTTCTTTGCAACTTCTAAGCTTCGTCATTATCTCCTTAATCATAAAACTTACATTGTCACAAGTGTCAATCCACTTAAGACAATCCATGCAAAACCTTATCACAATGATCGTATCACTCGTTGGCTTATGCTCATGAGAGTTTGACCTCGAGTTTATCCCGCAAAAGGCTATCAAGGGTCAGGTTATTGCAGATCAATTAGCTGATGCTCCTCTTCCGGACACTCGTGACCCCCTTGCTCAATTCCCCGATGAATACATCCAACAAATTGATTTTGGTCTATCTCCATTTAAAGTAAAACTCTTCTTTGATGGATCCAAATGCCAGCAAGGGGGAGGTGCGGGTTTCGTGATGATTCCTCCTTGGGGTACGCCTATCCCAGATCGCACATAAATTAAACTTTGAGTGCACCAATAATATGGCTGAGTCTGAAGCTCTTGTCTTAGGTCTTGAAATGCCATTAATCTCGGCGCTCGTCATATTGACATCTTTGGTGATTCTGAACTCATCGTTAACCAAGTCACGGGTGTCTATCAATGCAAGAATGATATCCTTCAGAAATATCGCGACATCGTTCTTGCCCAACTCCAATCTTTCGATAACTTCACTATCGAAGCCATTCCTCGTCTTTACAAATCGATTCGCGGATACCATGGCTTCTTTAGCCTCTCTTATCCGCCTTTTACCGAAGACTCGCGTCTTTTATGTGGTCTGGCGATTGGATCAACCATCTCATCTTGGGCAACTAACGTCAATCAATGCATCTGACCCATACTCGGGATGAGTGGTATCAATGAGATAGTTGATTATCTATCTTATTCGGTCCTTCCTCCAGATCGACTCCCAATGGTAGAAGGTCTTTTGTCCAACGCTTGCCAAGTTATCTATACTATTCTAGGTGGCCTTCTTTACAAACGCGGCTTTGATGGTATTTTGCTTCGATGCCTCAAAACCCATGAATCATCTAAAGCTATTCAGGAGGTCCATGACGGTATCTGTGGTGGACATTTTAGTGGTTTAGCTGTAGCCAAGCGCATCTTACGTTTGGGATATTATTGGCCTTCTCTTAATCAAGATTGTTGTGAATACACTAAGAAGTGCATCAAGTGTCAGCAACATTCCAATCTCACGCACATCCCTAGTCAGGCTTTGCAACCTGCGGCGGATTTGTGGCCTTTTTCGCAGTGGGGTCTTGATCTTATTGGTCTCATCAATCCTCGTTCTTCACAACGTCATCATTCTATCATTACCGCCACTGAGTACTTTACTAAGTGGGTAGAAGCTATCCCTCTTTCTTCAACAAAGGCTAAACCCATAGTTGATTTCGTCTATCAACACATCATTTGTCGCTTTGGCGTTCCACACAAGCTAATCACAGATAATGGTAAGTCTTTCAAAAACGCTGATTTGCAGAATCTCTGCAATGCTTTCAATATCAAGCTCAGTTTTTCTTCTCCATACTACCCTCAAGCTAATGGTCAAGCCGAAGCTTCCAATAAAACTTTGCGTAATATCCTCGCAAAGGTAACTAGTCGAGCTGGTAGGGATTGGCATCTACATATCCCTTTTGCTCTCTGGGCTTATCGGACTAGCATTCGTACTCCTACTGGTGCTACTCCCTTCTCTCTCGTCTATGGGTCTGAGGCTGTCCTTCCTTTGGAAGTCCAAATCCCATCTCTCCGTGTTTCTCTCAGAGAATTTGTCTCCGATGAGGATTATCGTCAAAATCGTCTAGCACAACTTGAATTATTAGATGAGCGACGTCTTAACGCTCTTGAGCATCATCAGGTCTATCTCGAGCGTGTCAAACGTGCTTATAACAAGCACTTGCAACATCGTGACTTCAAAATTGGTGATCTTGTTCTTAAGGAAAATCAAAATGTCACTACACTCGAAAGGAGTCAACGTGGTAAGTTTGCTCCCAACTGGATGGGCCCCTACATTATCACTCATAAATATGGGTCTGGGGCTTATCGTTTATCTTCCATGGATGGTATCCCTGAAGCGGAACCTCTTAATGCTTTGCATTTACGGCCCTTCTACTGTTAAAATCTATCTTATACAAATCTAGTCGCAACTCAGATCTTCCATCCGTCCTAATAACCAGTCATCTACTTTCGTGGTGATTTGAAATTGTGTGGTTCTCCGCACTGTGCCTCGCTTTACCTTAAATATGAGTATCGCGGCTCTACTCATTGCACGTTTCTTTTGGATATGTTCCTCCTCATGGTAGGAATACCTTAATCACCACTTCATCTGTCCCAAGTACTTATCTTCATCGGATCTACTCGGGTCATGAGTGCATGTTCTTCTATGTTCTCTTCCCCTCCATCTGATCTATCTAGGTCTAAACTCAGCTTCTTTCAAAAAGTTTCAAAAAAAAAAAAAAAAAAAAAAAAGAAGAAGAAAAAGATGCTATCCAAAAAGATAGACTGATCCCTCGAAGGACAGCTATCCATACATTATCAAGTGAATCAAAAAGAAAATAGACCATACCCTCGAAGGATGGCTATCATTAAAATTCACAATACAGACCGCTCCCTTGAAGGACGGCTGTTTCTCAAAGAAAAATTCAAGGCTTCTTGTAATTAATCGGCCTTCCAGTCAGTTTATAGCATCACTGAAAGACTTCCCGCATCGATCAGTCTTTCCATATCAAGCAAACTTCCCGCATTGATCAGTTTGCCTATCTGTCAAAGTCATGAAGCTGAGATTTAGGACCTTTTGTCGATCATATGGAGAATCCTATTTCCCCACTATGGACATGTATTCTGTCCCTTGTAAGTTCCGACAAGATACTTACTTTTCTTTCCATTTCTATCCTAGATCTGGTTTGCGACTAGTTAGTGTCAGATTTATTTTAATCTTATATAGGGCCTTGTATGCTTGGTCTTTTGGTTCCCTTTCTGGATTTTATCTATGGTCGGTTGGGAGTCCAACTTATCATTTTCTTCTTCTCCGAGTATCTTCTCTTCTAAGTCACGGTTGTTTCGCTTTCATCTTTGGCTCTTGTAAGGTATTCTCCATTTCTTTGTCTTGCATCACATTAAATTGGCATTTCACATGTTAATTCAATCAAAATTTATCTTATCAAAATTCATCTTATCTATCAAAACTCTATCGTATTCATTTCTCATTACAATTACATCCATATATCAAACACATTTATCTATCTATCCATCAAAATATCGAAAAATACGTACATCTAAGGTACATTACATCTATTTATATCTAATCCATACATCAAGTACATCGTATATCTATCCATCAAAATATTTAAAAGCTATGTCCATCCAGATACATCACATCTATCTATCAAAATTAAATCAATCTATCTAATCACATCATCTATCATATATCAGTCTATATCTATCCAATCACATCTATTTTATCCACATTTCAATCTATCTAATCACATCTATTTCTATCATCCATCAGTCTATATCTCTCTAATCATATCTATTTTTCTATATCCATATATCCATGTATATCAAAATTACAAACATGAGTACAATCATATGACCAATAATATGATGAATCTATATATATACATGTGTGTTTTTACAAAAAAATGGGTGGCTTCCAATCGAGCCATCTATACAATGCCTTCCAATCGAGGCTACATCACTATACAAATACACAATCTACCAAGTCTCTATATGGTGAAATCAGAAGCGTGGAGGACACTATCTCCTCCACCCTCCTCTGCACCCGGCTGTCCCTCCTGACCGCCGCCTATCGAGCTCGAAGCACCTGCTGCTGGAGGTCTCGGCCCACCTCGGTCCCTCCCAGTGCTCCCTCCGCCTGAGGCTCCGCTCGCTGTAGCTGTCGCTCCTCTCCTCCTCGCCCCGTACCGAGGCACATCTGGGGCATGCTGCGCTAGAGCATCCTCATAATATCTCACCTCGGCCGAGAGAGGCGTATGTGCTCGGGCTCACCATACCCAAAGTGCTCGTAAAGGTCTTTGCTTTGGTCTTTGCTTGGCGCTTGGTGGTGCCCCTCCTAGAGCCGTGCCCTGTGTCCCAGACTCTGATGTGGCACTCGTCTCTCCATATTTGGCCCTAAGGGCCTCCCTGTGCCGAAGATAGCGATCCCTCTGCTGAATCGCTGTATCTCGCTCCTGACGAGCGGTGTCTCTCTCTGCAATCAGGGAATCTCTCTCCTCTGTCAAGGCCCTGATCTCCTCCAGAGCTACCTGATGTGTCTGTATCAGTGTGGCATGCTCTCCCTCTAATCTGTCTAGTGTCGCAGCTATGTCCTCCTCATCAGCATCTATCGAGGGCGGGAGATGTCGTGGAAGCTCTGTGTCATACCATGCTGCATAGCCCTCATCCACCCCCGCGTCATCATCACTGTCCGTGGAGGGTGGAGCCTCTCTCAATGGGTCTGCCGGGATCAAAATCGGCAAATCTGTCTCTCTGCTATCCCGCCTATATGGCGTGTATGTGGCCGGCACTGTCTGTACTAGGCCAAACTGCCTCAGTATCCGCATGAATGGGACTCGCTCCCACATATCTGGTCTGCGACCTCTGACCACTCGGCTCCGTCTCAATCCTACCAGTGGGCATCTCGACCCGACCCATATCGGAAATGCCCGATATGGTCTCCAGATAACCTGATCTGGTGTAAGCGTCCTGAAACGCTCAGAGTACCACTCGGCTGATCTACCTGTGTCTCCTGCGGCCATGTCAGCCCGCCATCTCTGAAATCCATAGTCCACACCCCCCACTGCTGCTGGCATCCACGGAAGCCCGGATGGCCTAATCACTGCTATGTGCTCATACGCCCAGCAATGGAGCACAAAGCTAACGTCGATCCTCGTCCTCCGACCCGGTGGTGTACATCCATAGCTCATAGTAAATCCCCAGAACTATCGGGGCATCGTGCGAAGGCAAAAACACATGCATCTTTGCAAGATGTCGCACACGCGATCTAGCGATAGTGATAGGGAATCTCCCACCTCCCGAGTGCAGCGAGGCAAAATAAGATATAGCCATCGAATCGGGGCTATCCGCTGCTCAGGGCTATCACACATGTCTTTGTGAGGATATCCTCACTTGCCCCGAATCTTATCTCAGGAGTCATCGATCTGTCTCTGTCTGATCGCACGGGGCCCTCTGCTGCTGCTCTCTGGGTGTGATCTCAATCGGGTCCCCCGTGATCGGTGATCGGAGGATCCTGTATACATCCTCATGGGTGATAGTCATCTCACCCGTCCTAAACCAAAATGTGCACGTGTGGCTGTCCCACCGTCGCACTAATGCCCGCATGAGCTCCACATCCCGTGGCACTCGTCACGCCAATATCTAAAACCCCAGGGCATTTCGCTCTAAATCTTGCCCGTCTCTGCATCGGTCACATCAGGAAGGATCGTCTCTAATAGCTCAGGGATGGCATCCCTCATATGAAGAGCCTCTCGTGCCTGCATCCACGACATCAAAAGCATAATTAGTCTCTTATTTTCATAAATCACATCTTCCAAAACATAACATCCAAAACAAGAAGGAAATGCTAAAAATCTTTCCATCGGCGTCGATTTGGTCAAATCGGCGTCGTTCATTCCGGGCGAATCGGCGCCGATTACTCGATCGCGCGATCCAAACTGCTCGACGCGGCGATTATACCAATCGGCGCCGACTGCGAGGCCAGGCGTAAACCAGACCCTGGCCTCCCATACGCATGGAAAATCAAACAAAAAAAAAAAAATAAGAAAAGTGGGTTCGAAAATGACCACTTACCCCAGGCCGTGTCCTCCTGCGCTTCTGTCCGCTCCCAGAGGCTTCCATTGTGTTCAAATCAAAAATCTATCTCTGTCTGAATCAATCGTCACGTTGCAAATAAATCGTTTACGTTTTCCGTTCGCATATTTATATGCGTCTGGATTGGTCGGCGCCGATTTTTTGGGTCGACGCCGATTGTTTTGGTCGGCGCCGATTAGTTTGATCGCCGCCGATTTTTCATGTCTGTTTGCCATAGTGTTGATGCTTGGCTTACTTATCTATCTGATCATTGTTGTGTGCTGAATCTTGCCTTTTGGCGCATCTTTTAGATATCCTTGTCTATTTCGGGTTTGTTCCCTTTGCGTGGGACACTCGTATCTTTCGGCAGCTTAGAGTTAAACGGGTCTGTAGGCACTAACGTCGTCTGATTTATCGACCGTCTAGTTGTCCCTACCAATGTGTCTCTCTTTAGATGCTGACTATTTTGCAGTTCTCCTTACACTCATGGAGTGCAGAGGCACTAACGTCGTCTCATGAGGAGACCGGCTAGTTTTCCCTACCAATGTGAGTTCCTTGGGTTCTTTGCCCTTGTGTTTATTTTTATGCGTCCTCGATGATCGGTTCTACTCAGGTATCCAGTGGGGCATCTGCATTTTCCATCTACCTCTTTCAAACTCGGGATCGTCATTACATCATCATCCATCCCATCCCTAGTTTGAGGGGATCACATCACCACAAATTCTTCTCTTCTTCCATCTCCTTGTTTTTGTCTCATAACCTTGCTTATAGCAAGTTACTTGACAAAAAGGGGCAAAATGTAGACACTTAAAATTGGTTACTCAATTTAGTGTCCCTCTCATCCGTTTTTTGCACTGGTAACTTTGGGGCACGTTCACGTCACCAACTATCCCCTTGGATATTATCCAATTTGTGATTTAATCACTTACTCTAAATTTAATTCATCACATCACATCTTACCCATGAGTAATTAAATATTAAATATTTAATTACGCTTCTTCCCATGCATCTTAATCACTTATCTACCCCAAATTTATTCTACCCATGCATCACATCCATTTTTAATCTTCCCTAAGCGGGATATTTCCCGTGGTCGGGATAAGTCTTGTCTTTCTCGAATCGATCAATTTGGCCATCTCGGGAGTCTTCTCCGCGATCGGCGCCGACCCATATGGTCGGCGCCGATTTTATAGGAGCGGCGCCGATTATAAAAGCAAGTCCATGACTTGGCTCGAAGGGACCGAAAAGAGACGAACGAGCGAAGAGAAAAAAAGCACTTACGCACGAGCGAGAGCGAGAAAGATTCGGGTTGCGAAAGAGAGATCTTTTTAGCATCAATTGTCTCGATTAGGGCGAGATCTGTCCTAATCAATCCCCGAGAGGAGCACCGTTACTCTGCCCATATCATATCAACATCATACACCATCATCTATCATCTAGGTGACTCTGTTCAGCGTCTCTCCATCTTGGCACATCTTGCAGACTACATTCACCTTCCATCCCGAATCTCATCGCATGCCATACGGTCGATTGGTGATGCGCCTTGATTGACACCGATCTTATCGATCGGCGCCCGATCGATCGTCGATCACGCCCGATCACATCGATCGATGCCCGATTATACCCAGTCGACGCCGATTTCACTGCAGACAGGTAAAAGGTCACAGGTAACACAAATCCGCATTATTTCGCGAGTTCCTGTTTTACGTACTCTTACATCTGCAATTTGATTCTTTTTTATTACTGCAATCAGAAAATCTAGTCTTTATTTACATCTTTTATCATGTATGCTTCTTTTCTTTATTGAAAACGTGGACTGACATCCGTCGAGGAAGCTCATCGCTTCTCGGACCCGCTTCTTGGGCAGTCCACTTAAATATCTTTTAACGCCATCTTTTTCTGTCAAGCATCGGTGTTTTGCAGGTTATTCGGAGCTATTGTGCAAATTGCTCGTGTGCGCCCGTCTTGTCTACATCGGCTTCCTCATCCGTCTACATCTTCATCATCGATTTCATCGAGTTTTTCAAAGGTTTTTGTGTTTAGTTTGATTTCAAACAAACGTGAAATTCTTGATCTCAGAGGGTGGACAAAGAGATACAAGGCAAGTCTTGTAGTAAAGGGATTTACATAGAAAACATGTATTGACTTTAGTGAATTTTTTTCTCTTGTTCTTAAGATGACTTCTATTCATATTGTATTGAGTTTAGTTGTAGTAGAGGATTTTCATTTAGAGAAACTTGATGTCAAGATGACATTTCTTCATGGTGATTTAGAGGAAGGGATTTATATGAATCAACCACTTAGGTATGAAGTCAATGGTAAGAAGAAGCTTTTGTGCAGATTGAAAAAGAGCCTATATGGGCTCAAGCATGCTCCAAGGTAATGGTATATGAGGTTTGATAGTTTCATGCAAGAGCATGTTTATTTGAGATGTGAATCGACCATTATGTTTATTTCAAAATGCTTGGAAATGGGAGCTATATTATTTTTTTATCGTATGTGGATGATATACTTATCCTGTGTTCTAGTATGCGGGACATTGGTGAGATTAAATAAAAACTAGCTCACACATTTGCAATGAAGGATTTAGGAGTTATAAAGAGAATCTTTGGCATGAAAAGTCACAGAGACACGAAAAACAAGAAGTTTTATTTATCTCGGGATCATTATATCAATAAGGTGTTGGAAAGGTTTAATTTGTAAAATTTAAAACCTAAAAGTACACCTATGGATGGACACTTTGAATTGAGCAAAGATTAGTCTCATACATCGCATGAGGAGGTTGAGTACATGACATGAGTTTGTATGCTTTAATAGTTGGGAGCTTGATGTATGCTATGGTTTGTACTAGACCAGACATTACACATGCAGTGGGAGTTGTGAGTAGATGTATGGTTAATCCAGGTAAAAAGCATTGGAAAGTACTCCAATGGATTCTCAGGTATTTGAGAGGGACATCGATATGTAGTTATGCTATGAAGGGTCAGATACTTCTTTACATGGCTATGTGAATTCAGACATGGATGGTGATTTGGATGGTAGGAGGAGCACCACTAGATATGTTTTCACAAAGAGTTGACACGACAGCTTAACTAGATTTCTAGATTACATAAGTTGTGGCCTTGTCTACTATAAAGGTTTAGTATGTTGTAGCTACAAAAGCTAGCAAGGAGATGATATAGATGAGCATATTCATGGAAGAGTTGAGAAAAAAACAAGATTATTGCATATTGTGCATGTGATGGTCAAAGTGCAATTCATATGACAAATAACTCAACGTTTCATTTTCAAATGAAACACATTTAGTTGAGATATCACATCATACGGAAGGTATTGAAGGATGGGAAACTGAAGTTGGAGAAAATTCATACAAAAGGAAAATCCCACAGATATGCTAATGAAGCCGTTGGCAAAGGAGAAGTTGGAGCTACACTCCACTTCTATTGGTCTTGAGTTTGAGACTTGAAGAGGGAGAAATATGCCAAAGGAAAGGATTAGAGGATGAAGTCAATGATACAATGCATCAATTTATCTCTAAGTGGGATATTTTTGATTTGTGGAGCTTAATCGCTTCACCGACATATTTTTTGCAGACTTTTTGGAATACACATGAATCGGTGTCGGTTGAAAAACCTTTGTCAGTAACCCATGGACCAAAAGTATCGGTCAGAAAGGAGGAACTAAAAATCGCTTAGGGATAACTGCAATTAGTTAAGGCTAACCAACATCACTTTCCTATGTGTGACTATTATAATTAAGTTATAGGAATTAGATCTATTTTTAGTTGTAAAGTTAATCTAATGGTTACAATTGCATAGCTAAAGTTCCCTAAGATTGTTGATGCATATATAAACATAAATGCATGGTTTAAAGGTAGAATTCAATTGAGAATAGAGAGAAGTTTCTTTTTGAGAGAAAAGAGAAATTTGTAGAGAAGAAAGTACAAGACATCCAAGAAGGTGTGGAAGATTACAAATCTTCATTGTATTTCCTCTGTGATAATAAATTGGTTGTTTCTTGGTGGACATAGCCCATACTGGGTGAACCACATTAAATCTTGTGTATTGTTTCTTCTTGTTTATTTCCATATTGATTTCTTTTATGCTTAGATTTGATTAATATATATGTACAATCGATGTGCTAACCCCAACAAATCATGCATATAAATGACATATTTAGAGGCTAGATGTACATAGTAAGTGTGTGATTTAGTGACTACATTTCCCCCACTTTATGCTAGTGAATAAGGATTTGGTAGCATAAAGTAGAAAATAAAAACATACCTTGGGGAGTTGAGAGAAGATTGTGACCAATAGCATTCCGAATGAGTATTGTAGTGTACCAAATTGAAAAGTGCAAAATGTGTACCATAGAATTATAAGGAGAGGAAAGGATACATATCCTATGGGTGACCTTTGCATGCGTGGAGTGATAATGATGTGTGTGTGTGTGGTTCCTTGGAATGTCATCTTTATTAGAGCGTGTTTGAGATTTTCTTCATGGTTGCTTGTGTGCTTTGCCTTCGTTGGGATATGATAAGACTTACAAAAGAAAACAAGTGTAGTAAATGCTTCTAGGTAAATGCAATTAAAATTTAACTTGGAAAATATGTAAAAATGGAAATGCGTATTGGGAAAAGCTAAACCAAGGGGTTAGAGTATACCTGGAGTGTTGAAAGAGAGAGATAAAAATATGTTCCTACTTATAGACTTGATACTTAGGAGTTGGTTGGAATAACATGATGGATTTGGATGACTTGTTTCCAAACAGGCATTTAAGTGTCTAGATGCTAAACTTCAAATTTAGGTATCATGTCGCCACTAAGGGAAAGTGTATTGGGAGAGTGGTGTCTTTTCCTCCAACCCTTAATGCTTCCCTACTGATAAGTGTCACCGTAGATAATCAAAACCCAATTTATAACTTCCCTTAGGTGACATTATTCTAGAATATCATTATCCCGCATATGACCTAGGTTCCATTCTCATTATTTAGTTCCTACTTTGGTCCTTGACTAAGTAGTTAGTTCTTGTAGAATCGATTAATATCTGAAATCGGCTATATAATTGTAGAAACTAGAGAAGAATGTAATCGTGTAATCATTAAAAATAATTTGTAACTCATTTTTCCCCTAGACAAGAGCACTCGAGCTGGACATGTAACACCCACAAATTTGACACACACATTTACAACTCACAAAATACCGAGATAAATTTTTATGACTTATATTGATGTATACATGACACCACATGGGAATGATTTGGGTACTTCAACATCACATAAGACATACCAACATGGAACCACACAGTATCACAACGTGAGAAGTGATTGGTTCACAAGGTAAGATGACACACATGACCAAGACTACCAAAGAGGCTTACATAGGGGAGAGGTCATCATTGAACTACCCCTTATCCCTCCAAGAAGGGATCTTGGCTAGCCTTTGGTTCCTCCAAAGCACACACACCACACCAAATTCAACATGAACCCTTTTCCCTACAATATAACACGCTCTTATACCTCCGTTAAGGCTAGCCATGAATCCCCTTGTTTCCTAAAAACAACACACACTTCTCCCTTATTCCTCCCTTCACTAACTACACCTTATTCCTCTAATAAAAACATAATAAAATCCTCACCCCAACAAGAAGACAAAAGAACCACATGATACACATGACGAAAATCATAACTACACCTCCCATGACAAGGGATAAACAATGATCACATTTCCCAAAGTGACGAAACACAACAAAAATCCAACCACATTACAAACTTATAGATAGGGTCTTCCCATGACATGCTATTTTTATGATTAACTATTTATTACAATCATGTTTCAATCTTTAACTTAAGGTCTATAAAGGATCCTAATATGTGAATCATACATTCATTTTCCTTTTGCTAAATTTCCTTTATACCGTTTAGAATTTAACTTAAGGTGTTTTTAATTTAATCAAGATCATATACATTGTTACAATTACTTGTTTAACTCATTTGTTAATAGGGTATTTATTTACACACATGTCTATTTACATATACACAAGGATAGTAGGTCATATCCATAGGATTCATTCCTAAAGGCATGCATCTTGATCTTATATCATACCCTTCGTTACACAACAAGTCAAGTGTAAGACCAAAGGAGGTGAAGTTCATAGTTTTTAAATATTTTGGGACACATTTCTTTCATTCATTTATAAATTAATAATTGATTTAGTCCACAATAAGTATTATATGACATGGGTTCTTTATCCATGACAAGAAGGTTTAATCACATTATAAGGAAGATCAAGTTTCACTTTTCCTGTGGAATAACATCTCATGATTACACTTCGTAAGGCGAAACGTCAATTATAATTTTATTATAGTTATGTTATGATAATTAGTTTAAGAATACGAAGACACTTATCGTTGAAAACATAAAGGGTTTTAATAACTTCCTTAGTATCGCTTTTACATCCCACTTAAAGGGTTTTCTCAATGAGGTTCATACGCCATTAACAATTGATTGTGTAACCCATTCATTAGTAGGGACATTTGTATCCTCATGAGACTACTAGTCCTTGTCTTAGGGGATTTTTCACTAAGAACATGATTATAAAGTTTCACATCATACATTCATTACACAATATGAAAAGTGGGAGAGCAAGAGGGAGTAGTCCATCTTTTTAAGGGTTAAGATTCACATTAGATTTTACTCAAAGTGGATCTCGTTTCTCACCACAAGATGGTTTAAACATGTTATATGAACGATCTATATTTCACCTTTCTCCAAGCACATCATCTTATGGTTACATTTTCACAAACTAATCATAAATTAAAATGTTGTTAAGTTTCACAATTAACTCTTAGTACTTTACCATAAACCCAAACGATAATTAAAATTGGGTATCAAGTTCATTTATGATCTCAACTCCCAAAGGTGACTTTCAAGGGTATTGTCATCTTTTCCACCTAACAACCTTCTCTCTACATGTGTGTCGGGCTAAGAGGATTTTACATTATGTTTAAAGTTGATTTCCCATGGAGTACTACCTTAAGAGAACCTGTTCTCTTTACTACACACATGACTACCAATCCTAGGAGGGAACCACATACTCAAGACAAAGTTTAACCATGTCATTCCTAAATGTCGGGTTCATGAAAATGTCACTAAACATACATGATATGATGATAATCTCAAACTTGGGATATTATTTCCTTAAACTAGAAGATGACATCAAGTTTAATGACTTAGGTACACCCTATGGTTTAAGTTTTCTACGTTAAGAAGGATCACACAAGAAGGGTAGTTATGCAAGAGTTTTGTATTAGGGTTGGTTATTTTGTTTATATTTCCTTTTACGTTATCAAGGAAAATAACACAACACACCAGAGATTTAATCATCAATTTCACACTAACAAAGAACTATAAGATGTCAAACTCAATTACATTTAACATATATATCAAAATTTTTGCAATACATAATTTTGAATTAAAGTGACACCCATGGTTAGATGCACATTTCCCCAAAACCCCTAACACTACTAACTCATACATATTACATGTTGAGTGTGGAGCTTAATTACTTCACAAGAAGCTTGCTTTTTACATGTTGTTGGTTTTGACAAAGATGATTGACATCGGTCGAGAGAGGTAACGACATCGATCAAGAAGTGATCGACATCGGTCAGTAGTAGTGACTAACATCAGTCACCTGTGCGATGGTGCTTTGTTTTTTACACAAGAATTAGAATAAATATTTTGCTTTAAAGATGATTTCTTGATTGTAAAAGCATAGTTAGTTTCCTAGAATAGATATAAATGCATGTGTGCATTGTATGAGGGTATGAGGGAAGAGAATAGTGTGCTTAGTTTATTAACTAAGCTATAAATTGAAACTAATATCTACATAGCTTCAAAAGTAAATGCTAATTAAACAATGAACCATCAAGATAAGAGCTTAAAGGAAATGCTTCTTCAATGCATAAATGAAACTACATGCTAAGTTATTTCCTACTCTCTATGATTGCTAACTTAAACTATGAACCTATGAAGAACATAAGCAATCAAAGTGGATTGTTTCTTGATCTCAAGGATTGAGAATGAAATCTCACCAAGAATGGCTACAAGGCCATTTTGGATCTTCCCATATTACTCAATTTTGAGTGAAAGGATGCAAGATGGAGAAGCTATTTCCAACAATGGAGAATGACTCAAGATCAAAATGCTTATAGTTTGCACTATTCAAAGCATGGTACAAGAAGAAAGGTAAGGAGGGTTCTTTGATAGCTTGCTTAAAGAGCAAGACTAGTAAATTGATGAATATATGATAAAGGTAAGATTATGAATGGATAATGTTGCTTTATAAAAGGTAATCTTGATTTAGAAGAGTTTAATTTGTCATTAGTAAGTCATGAGAGTTGGGGGATGTTTTAATTAATCAAAGGTGATTAATTAATATGTAGATGCAATCTTATAGAAGATAATTAGAGGAAAATTATTATGATTTATGAGATGTAAGAGAGAAATTTGATCCAATAAATGGTAATTTTTTATTTAGAGTAGCGAGTGTAATTAATTAACCTAAGTAGAAGCGGATATTAATTAATGAAAGGTCGTTAATTGACATCCTTAATAATAGGAAGACTAATTAATTAATGAAAGATTGTTAATTAATGAATATGAAGAGGAACATTAGATAATTAGTGAAATGCACTAATTATTATGGAAATGATGAGAAAAAGGTAATTAGTGCAATTTTAGCATTAAAGCCCACGTAAATGGATTTTAGGTGTCTCGCAAATAGTAATTATTTACATGTTAGTTTTCTTGGTGAGCAAGAAAGAGTAGCTGAGTGAGGGAAAACATTGAACATCCTGTGAGGTGTTGGAAGACAACAAATCTTCGTTGTATTTCCTCTGTAAAACACTAAATAATAATATTGGCCATTTCTTGGTGGACGTAGCCCACACTGGGTGAACCATGTTAAATATGGTGTTATCTTTCTCTTGTTTATTTTATCTTTTGGTTTATTTTCGCATTCATTGCTTGTATACTTTATCTGATTTTAGATATGTGAACACTATTATATAGGTTATCTCCAACAACCGGTATCAAAGCTTTGTTTGGAGTTTTTTTTTTTTTTGTGTTGATAGGATTTACTCACATAGGGTCTTTTGTTTGAGTGGGAGCATAACAATGGCAAAAGATAATAAATACCAAGTAGAGAAATTTGACGGTCGTAATTATCAACTATGGAAGATGCAGGTGGAGGATTATTTGTATCAGAAGGATCTATACTTACCATTGGATGAACATGCATAGCCGGTCACGATGACTGATGAATAATGGAAGGTTCTTGACATAAAGGCTTTGAGATCTATAAGATTGAGCTTGACAACATCGGTGGCTTTGAATTTTACAGATGCAAAAACCATGGTAGAGTTGATGAAATCTTTAGCAAATTTGTATGAAACTCCTAGTGCTTCGAATAAGGTTTATTTGATGAAAAATTGTTTAATTATAAGATGAAAGAAGGTGAATTTGTATCTAATCATTTGAATGATTTACAATCTATAGTGAATCAATTAAAATTAGTAGAAATCTCATTTGATGATGAAGTGAAATCACTTTTATTCTTATGCTCTTTTCTAGATAGTTGGGATAACTTGGTAATGATTGTTAGTAATACAACATGTCTGCTTCTAAAGGTTTGAAATTTGATGATGTGGTTAGTGTAATCCTTAATGAGGAAATATATAAGAAAATATTAGGAGAAGCATCATATGGAAACACTTTAAATGTAGAAAATAGGGGAAGATCTAAGGAGAGATCATCAAAGAGCAAGAAGAATGGGAGATCAAAGTCAAGAAATGGAAGATCTAGATCCAAGTACATAGATTTAATTTGCTGGAATTTTGGAAAGAGAAGACATGTAAATAAGGAGTGTTGGTCCAAGGAAAACAAAGAGAATACATCAGACAAAGGTAAAGAAAAAGTAAAGAGACAAATGTTGCAAGTGAGCTAAAACAAGATGCCCTTATTCTCTCATTGATAATAAATTAGAATATTGGGTTTTAGATTCTCGAGCTTCTTTCCATGATACCCTAATAAGGGTTATTTCAGAAATTATGTTCAAGGTTATTTTGTATAAGTTTATTTAGGAGATGATGAGCCATGCAATATTACTGGTAAAAGTTATAGAATAGAAATCCATGGGTATTGAAAATGGGAATTTAGATGCGTGGTTACAATCACAACCATTATTAGAAGGTTACCAAGGATCTCTTGTTGTGGCAAGAGGTAAGAAGGTAGGAATTTTATATCTATCTACCCGTGTTACTAATTCTTTTCTCGTGCTATCTACTACAAATTCAGATATAACCATGTGGTATAATTGGCTAGGCCATATGAGTGAAAATGAATACAAATCTTAAAGGCTAAGGGTAAGCTATCGGATTTGAAACAATTAGATATTGAATTTTGTGAGCATTACATATTTGGAAAGTAGAAGAGAGTGAGATTTCTCAAGGTTGGGTCAACAAAGAAGGAGCATACATTGGAGCTTGTACACTCGATGTGTGGGGACCAACTCAAGTAGCTTCTATTAAAGGATCCTAATATTATGCAACTTTCATTGATGATGCCATAAGGAAGGTTTGGATTTGTTGCATTAAGCGTAAATCGATGTTTTTGAGACTTTTAAAAGGTGGAAGCCCTTGTGGAAAATGAAACAAACTTAAAATTAGAGTGCATTAGATTTGACAATGGTGGTGAGTACCGCAAATTTTTTTCAATGATTATTATTCAAATAATGGAATATGAAGAGAAAGAATAGTTCCTAGAACTCCACAGGGAATGGAGTTGTAGAGAGAAAATAAGACAATCATGGAACGTGCTGTAGAAGCATGATGATACATGCCGGTTTTCCTTTGAAGTTTTAGGTAGAAGTAGTGGATATAACATCAGTACTTGATCAATCGTGGGCTTTCAAAAAAACTAGATGGTGGAATACTAAAAGAAACTTGGTCCTGGATAAGAGGTAGATTTTTCTTTTCTTAGAGTTTTTAGCTTAGAAGCTTTTGTGCATGTTGATAGGGAAAATAGGAAGAAGTTGGGTGCTAAATCTAAGAGATGCACTTTCATTGGTTATGGCTTTTGTGATTTTGAATATTGATTTTGGGACTTAAAAGATTCTAAGATTGTTAGGAGTCATGATGTTGATTGGAATGAAAAAGAATGTACAGGATCAAGATTTGGTGCCTAAACATGAACATGTTGATGATATTTTGAAGGAAAATTAACTTTTGATTTGAAACATACATCCATGCAGACACCGACGTCGGTTCTACGAAACTAATGTTGGTCATGCTAACTAGCATTGTCATACATGATCGGGTTCAGAATAGATAGCTTCGAATCAACATTTGTAATCCTCGAACTAGTGGTGGTGAGGCAACCAAATTTGGCCGACAGATACAGAGGAACCATGATCGATTCTGAGAACCACGGTCGGTATAGGGAGATCGGTGTCAGTCACTGACAGAGATTGACATGAATGTTCAACAGGCACAAAATGAGACCCATACACCCCAAATCTCAGTGAGAAGGTCACAAAGGGTAAGTAGACCTCTATAAATATTTTCACCTTCCTTTCTTATTTATTATTGACTGATAGTGGTGAACCATAAAGCTTTGAAGAAGCAATGTAGGTAGATACCCACGTGTAGTGGGAGTATGACATGGATGAGGAGATGGACTCCTTGTAATAAAATCAGACATGAGATTTGGTCAAGTTACAGTAGGTAAGAAAACACTACATAATAAATGGGTTTACAGAATCAAGGAAGAAGAGGGTGGACTGAAAAGGTACAAGGTGAGGCTTGTGGTAAAGGGATTTGCACAAAAAGTAGGTATTGACTTTGATGAGTTTTTTTCTCCTATAGTTAAGATGAATTCTATTCGTAATGTTCTAATTTTAGTTTCAATGTAAGATTTACATTTAGAACAACTTGATGTTAAGACATATTTTCTTTATGGCGATTTAGAGGAAGAGATTTATATGCAAAGAGCTCAGCTTGGATATGAAATCAAGGGTAAGGATAAAATTGTGTGTAGATTGAAAAAGAGCTTATATGGGCTCAAGCAAGCTCCAAGGAAATGGTATTTGAGATTTGATAGTTTTATACATGAGCATGGTTATATGAGATGTGAATTTGACCATTGTGTTTATTTTAAGAAGATTGAAAATGGGAGTTATGTTATTTTGTTAATGTATGTGGATGGTATGCTGATTGAAGGATCTATTATACATGACATTAGTAAAATTAAAGAAATGATAGCTCACACATTTGCAATGAAGGATTTGGGAGCTACAAAGAAAATCCTTGGCATGCAAATTCACCGAGATAGGAAAAACAAGAAGTTGTATTTGTCTCAGGAGGTTTATATTAATAAGGTGTTGGAAAGGTTTAACATGCAAAATTCAAAACATGTTAGTACACCTATGGCTGGACACTTAAAATTGAGCAAAGATCAGTGTCCTACATCACACAAGGAGGTTGAGTACATGACACATGTTCCCTATGCTTTAGCAATAGGAAGTCTTATGTATGCCATGGTTTGTACTAGACTAGACATTACACAAGCAGTGAGAGTTGTGAGCAAGGTTTATGACTAATATAGATAAATAACATTGGAAAGTAGTTCAATGGATTCTCAAGTATTTGAGAGGGACATCCAACATGGAGTTATGCTATGGAGGGTTAGATACTTCTTTACGCGGCTATGTTGATTCAGATATGGATGGAGATTTGGATGACATGAGGAGCACCACTGGATATGTTTTCACAATAGGTGGAATGATAGTTAGTTGGATTTTGAGATTGCAAAGGTTATGGCTTTGTATACTACGAGGAAGAGTATGTATGTCAGCAACTAGAAGCTAGCAAAAGATGATATGGATGAGTAGGTTCATGGAAGAGTTGGGAAAGGAGCAAGAGGATTACAAATTATACAGTGATAGTCAGAGCACGATCCATTTGGAAAAGAACTCAACATTTCATTCAAGAACGAAACACATTCAGTTGAGGTATCACTTCATATGGCAGGTGTTGGAGGATGGGTAATTGAGTTAGAGAAAATCCATACGGATGAGAACCTTATAGATATGCTAATGAAGCCATTGGTAAAGGAGAAGTTGGAGTTTCACTCCACTTCTATTGGTCTTCGATTTTGAGACTTGAAGAGGAAGAAATGGGCCAAGGAAAAGGAACCAAGGATGGTGATGTACAATACATAGTGCAACAATTGATCTCCAAGTGGGAGATTGTTGAGTGTGGAGCTTAATTGCTTCACAAGAAGATTGCTTTTACATGTTGCTAGTTTTGACAAAGGACCGACATCGGTCGAGGTAATCGACATCGGTCAAGAAGTGACCGATATCGGTTAGGAAATGATCAGAATCAATCACCGTGTGATGGTGTTTTGTTTATTTGATGAGAATTAGAATAAATATTTTTCTTTAAAGATGATTTCTTGATTGTAAAATCATAGTTAGTTGCCCAATATATATATATATATATATATATATGCATGTATGCATTGTATGAGGGTATGAGAGAATAAAATAGTAATTATTTGCATGTTAGTTTTCTTAGTGAGCAAGAAAGAGTAGCTGAGTGAGGGAAAAACATTAAACATCCTGTGAGGTGTTGGAAGATAATAGATATTCATTGTATTTCCTCTGTAAAGCACTGAATAATAATATTGGCCATTTCTTGGTGGACGTAGCCCACATTGGGTGAACCACGTTAAATCAAAGTGTCATCTTTCTCTTGTTTATTTTATCTTCTAGTTTATTTCTCGCATTCATTGTTTGTATGCTTTATCGATTTAGATCTATGCAACACTCTGTTATATGGTTATCCCCAATAATTACAAAATGCCAATAATAAACCTTTCAATATATCATAAAAGGTTAATTTTGTCTCTACAATTTTATTGTTATAAATAACATGCAAAATAATATTTTAGTGACACTTCACTTCCTCCAAGTCTCGGTACCTACAACCACCGCATGGTCAACAAAATGCTTGACATGGCAACCACCTAAATCTAGAATAATTAACATTATTAGTTTTTCATTTGCATAATCAAAATAATTCACATGCAACTAGAGAGGGTTAGAGATATTTATAATCATTTCATTGTAGTTTTTAAGTACGGAGGAGAGAGAAATAGATAGAGAGAGAGAGAGAGAGAGAGAGAAACACTATTTTTCCCAAAGTCCAATTTCACACAATAAGCCACACGATAAAGTTTCATGCTATTATTTATAATTTCCAAAAGGTTTTCACGATTGTTTGCTAACTTGATAGGGTCATACGGTCTCCTTTTTACATTTTGCCACGAGTTGTAAAATGTCAAATTTTGACTTGGAGGATAAGAAAATGCATTAAAAACTACCCTATGATAAGGAAATGCATGATGAGTAAACTCCTACGTGTCCTATATACCAAAATTCACATGAACTCAAAAAATTTAGAATCGCGAACGGTTTACAAATGATGGCTAGTTTTAAGGGCCATCGGTCGTAATTGTGCTAGTTGTAAAAGCAACCAATTTTAGCTCAAGGGCTAAGAAACCACATCCAAAAATTGATTTCCGATGGATGAATGCTCCATAGAAAAATTCCTACACAATCTCCTATATATGGAGAATTCAATGGAGTCGACGAAAATAGAGAACTCGATGTAAACATCTTACGAATAACAACTAGTTTTTTGGAGCCACCGGTCGTAATTGGTCCAATTTGACCTATTCAAACAATGACTCGGAGGCCTTCAAAACCCGTTTTCCGAACTAGTTAGAAATGTGTTTTCCCCCAAATTGAAGGTTACAATAAATTTTCTAGTCTAAATACCATAGGTTTGCGCGTAAAAGCATTCCTTCACTTAGGGTCCAAACGGTGAGCTGAAACAAAAACCAACTTTTCACTTTTAACAGCTCCTTAAACTGCAAATTGGGGTAACATGGCTCCTAGAGGGGCGGTGAAGAGAGCACAAATAGTCAATCGGGGTTTATCTAAGACTTGATGTGACTCCCCACATAGCAAGGGACACAGATAAAACTTAACATCCATTTTTGGGTTTCAGAAGGTTGTTTTGGGTATCTGAATATTGCATTTTCTAACTTTGCAAGGTAGACAAAATGGCTGTTTTAGTTGATGAATCATCTAAAATATAGCTAGTACCAGCAATACGAGCACCTAATTCCTGATACCTTTGGTTAGCAAACGTATAAGGTTGTGGTAGAAACCACGATTGATGGTCAAAGTGTAAATCGGTTACGTAAATCACAAAGTGGAGTTTTATTGTTTTACACTAGAAATTTTGGTTAAAATATTCAAATGTATAATTATCTAAGGGTTTAATATTTCTATTATATTGCAAATGAAGAACCAAAGATATGAAAATTATGAAATATGAAGGTAAGGGAGACCATGCCTGAGGAATGAAGCCAGTCAAAATTGTGGGATTTGGTTTTGCATCTCAAATAGGCATTTTGTCAAGTGGTTTTCCCGCATCCAAAATTCCACCATTGCACTTGCTTGAAATATTTTATACATGTTTCACAAATGATTCAAGCATTCTCCATAATGATCACCCATTAGACCAAGTTTGGTTGAGGTATTCCCATTTAACAAATACCATTCCATATCCTTTTTCTAAGCACCCGCATTTTGAATATGCCACGGTTTCTAAAGATTTTTCAACGTAACTAAAACATACATATTGAAGAAATGATTGCATTCCATGAGGCCACACTTGGTATGTACATTTTAGGTACGTTGAAAAAGCTTTAGAAACTTCCAGGAATATGCAAAATGTGGGTGCTTAGAAAAAGGCTATGGAATGGTATTTGTTAAAGGGGGAATATCTCAACCAAACTTGGTCTAACTGGTGATCATTATGGAGAATTCTCAAATTGTTTTGTGGAACGGGTATAAAATATTTTAAGAAAATGCAATGCTGGAATTGTGGATGCGTGTAAACCACTTGAAAAAATGCTTATTTGAGATGCAGAACCAAATCCCACAATTTCAATCGACTTCGCCCTTAGACATGCTCTCCTTACCTTCATATTTTATAATTTTTGTATCTTTGGTTCTTCATTTGTAATATAATAGAAATATTAAACCCTTAGATAATTATACATTTGAATATTTTAACCAAAATTTTAGTGCAAACCAATAAAACTCCACCTTGCAATTTACGTAACTGATTTACAATTTGACCATCAATCGTGGTTTCTACCACAACCTTATACGTCATTAACCCAATGTATTAGAATAGGTGCATGTGCTGTTGGTACTGATGATATTTTAGATGAGTCATCAACTAAAACAACCATTTTTTCTACCTTACAAGTTAGAAAATGTAATATTCGATACCCACAAAACAACCTTCTGAAACCCGAAAAGGGATGTTAAGCTTCACAATGTCCTCGCTATGTTGATTCACATAAAGTCTTAAATTGACCTTGATTGACTATTTGTGCTCTCTTCACCGCCCTCTAGAGTCATGTTACCCCATTTTTCAGTTTAGGGAGTTGCTTAAAAGTGAAAAGTTGGTTTTTGTTTCGCTCACCGTTTGACTCCGAGCGAAGGAATGCTTTTCTCGCCTTCACAAACCCCTAGTATTTCAACAGAAATTTATTGTAACCTTCATTTTGGGGAAAAAAATTTCTATCTAGTTTGGAAAATGGGTTTTGAAGGCCTTTGTCGTTGTTTGACTAGGTCAAGCTAGACCAATCATGATCCGGCAGCTCTGGAAAACCGATTCGCTTTGTAACCCATTTGTCTGTTCTTTGTTTCATCGACTCAGTGAATTATCCATATATAGAAGATCATGTAGGAAATTTTCCAAGGAGTATTCATCCATCATAAGTCAATTTTTGGATGTGGTTTCTTAGCCCTTGAGCTAAAATTGGTTGCTTTACAGAATCGGCTCAATTACGACCTATGGCCCCGAAAACTAGTTGTCATTTATAAATCGTTCGCTAGTTTTGAATTTTGTCAGCCTTCTGTGAATTATTGGTATATAGGAGGACACGTAGGAATTTACCCATCATGCATTTATTTATTGAAGGGTAGTTTTTGAACACACTTTCTTAGCCTTTGAGTCAAAATTGTACATTTTATAACTAGTACGAAAATGTAAAAGGAAACCGTAGGACCCCAATCAAGTGAGAAAATAGTTGTGAAAACCTTTTGACACTTATAAATAATAATAGGCATGAAAATCTATCTTGTGGCTTATTGTGTGAAATTGGAATTTGGGAAAAATAGTGTTTCTCTCTCTCTCTCTCTTCTCTATATATCTCTCTCTCTCCTCCTCCCTGTACTTAAAAAGTGCAATGAAATGATTAAAATGTCTCTAAGGCTCTCTTCAAGTTCTATGTGAATTATTTTGATTATGCAAATCAAAAAATCATAATGTTAATTATGCTAGATTTAGGTGGGTGCCATGCCAACATTTTGTTGACCATGCGGTGGTTGCAGGTACCGAGACTTGGAGGAAGTGAAGTGTCACTAAAATATCATTTTGTATGCTATTTATAACAATGAAATTGTAGAGAAAAAATTAACCTTTTATGATATATTAAAAGGTTTATTATTGAAATTTTGTAATATGTATGAGTTGCTAGTGTTAGGGGTGTTTGGGGAAATGTGCATCTAACCATGGGTGTCACTTTGATTCAAAATTATGTATTGTAAAAATTTGGATATATATGTTAAATGTAATTGAGTTTGACATCTTATAGTGCTTTGTTAGTGTGAAATTGATGATTAAATCTATGGTGTGTTGTGTTATTTTCCTTGATAACATAAAAGGAAATATAAATGAAATAATCAACCCTAGTATAAAACTCTTACATAACTACCCTTCTCGTGCGATCCTTCTTAACATAGAAAACTAAAACCATAGGGTGAACCTAAATCATTAAAATCGATGACAACTTCTAGCTTAAGGAAATAAGATCCCAAGTTTGAGATTATCATCATAACCTATATTCTTAGCGACATTATCGTGAACCCAACATTTAGGAATGACATGGTTAAACTTTTCTTGAGTATGTGTTACCTCCTAGGATTGGTAGTCGTGAGTGTAGTAAGGAGAACATGTTCTCTTAAGGTAGTACTCCGCAAGAAACCAAATTTAAAAATGTAAAAACCTCTTGGCCGAACACACGTGTAGAGAAAAGGGTGTTAGGTGGCAAAGATCACCAACTACCCTTGAAAGTCACCTTTAGGAGTTGGGATCATAAATGAACTTGATACCCAATTTCAATTATCATTTGGGTTCTATGGTACAATACAAAGAGTTAATTGTGAAACTTAACAAAATTTTAATGTATGATTAGTTTGTAAAAATGTAATCATAATATGAAGTACTTGCAAAAAGGTGAAATATAGATTGTTCATATAACGTGTTTAAACCATCTTGTGGTGAGAAACAAGATCCACATTTGTGTAAGCTCTAATGTGAATATTAAGCCTTAAAATGATGGACTACTCCCTCTCACTCTCCCAATTGTCCTATTGTGTAATGAACATATGATGTGAAACTTTGTAATCATGTTCTTAGAGACAAATTCCCTAAGATAAGGACTAGTAGTCTCATGAGGATATAAATGTATCTAATAACGAATGGGTTACACAATCAATTGCTAAAGGAATACGAACCTCACTAAGCAAACCCTTTAAGTGGGATGTAAAGCGATACTAAGGAAGTTAGTTTGGAAATAAATAGAATGAGAAAGTATGTGGTCATGATAAGTTCCTTCATATTCCTAAACTAATTATCGTAACATAACTATAATAAACTTATAATTGATGCTTGGCCTTCGGAAGTGTAATCGTGAGATGTTATTCCACAAGAATAGTGAAACTTGATCTTCCTTGTAATGTTATTAAACCTTATTGTCATGGATAAAGAACCCATGTCATATAATACTTATTGTGGAATAAATCAATTATTAATTTATAAATGAATAAAAGAAACGTGACCCTAAATCCTTAAAAACTGCGAACTTCACCTCCTTTGGTCTTACACTTGTCTCATTGTGTAACAAAGGTATGATATAAGATCAAGATGCATGCCTTTAGGAATGAATCCTAGGGATAAGACCTAGTATCCTTGTGTGTATGTAAATAGCCTTGTGTGTAAATAAATACCCTACAAATGAGTTAAACAAGTAATTGTAACAATGTATATGATCGAGATTAAATGAAAAACACCTTAAGCTAAATGTTAAATGGTATTGTTATCCAAATAACTCTCCTAGTTATCTGGATAACTTATACTTTCATTCTGAATCTGATGTTTCACATTTCAGGTTGCACACACTCAAGCTTGCTCACTTGGCACAATTTATGTGGCTGTAGTTCTTCCTCGTGCCCCACGCACCTTGCTTCCTTACTTTTGTTCCCCTTCTCTCTACATTATTCTATCTCCTTCCATTTCCCCTTTGCACCTTCCTCTTGCATGCCCAATTTATTTCCTATCATGTCACACACTCCTTGCATGCACCTTTGCATAATTACCTTCAAAAATAGCTAAATCCCTGGCATTCCTCTTGCGTGCTTGCATACACTAATATCCCTCGTGCACTTCTTTTCTTTCTCGCCGCGTGCCCTCCTTCAGTTGAATGCTCACGCCCCTTCCCCATACTTGTCAACTACAAGTATTCTCCTATTCCTCCTATGTGTGCACCTCCCAGCGTGCCTTACATCTATTTCCCTTTCCGTACTTTGCACCTTGTTCCATGCTAGTCATTGTGCCACCTCATTTGTCATACTTGAGTGTGCTACATGCAACCTATCAAAGTGTGCCAATAGGGTGCTGAATCTGGACAACCAATTGGTGTATGAAATGTGGAAGAAAATACAAAAAAAATCAACAATTAGATGATTCCTAAGTCAATCAGCACGTGCCATGTGTCATTGCGTGTCAGAGCGACATGTAGACTTCAAAACCATAACTTATGCTGCAGTGCTCAGATTCCCACACACTTGGTCTCATTTGAAAGCTACTGACATCAACTACACATTTGAATTTTCAAAATCATATTTAGGTGGGATTTGGTAGGTAGAAAATAAGGAAACATCTTTTTGATCATCAATGCACACATCTAATCGACCTCAACCACCAGATTTCAATCAGATCTTACTTTCTTCCTTCTTTACATGCCAAATGACACATGGGGAAGAACATCCGACAACCTCAGTAGGTAGATTTGTAGGCATTTATCACTTACTATTGGTGGTTGCAGATTCAAATATGAGTTTCCCTCTTTTCTCCTTATTTTCTCTCCTTCTTCTATAAATAACATAGTTCTACTTTGTAAAAAGGATCCCTCTCTATTGTAATGACACCATGCCAAAATGGTGGCCAAATTCCCATAGGTTTCAAACCTTGGCATGGTCTCTGCAATGTATTCTCACCTCCTTCCATGAGTGTAAATGATTGTGCATCCCTTAAGCAATAAAATCATGTTTTATGGAACTCTTGTCTTCCCTCTCTCATTTTCATTGCATCTCACCTCTCTGTTTGCATTTTCTAGCATGTTGTGCGTATTCCCACTTGCATTCCCCATGTTCATGTGTTGCATGCACCTTTGGAAGGCCAACCCCACATGTTGATCTATGACACGCGCCATTTACCCTCTTCTCCCGCGCCTCTCTATTTCCTTTACCACTCGTGGAGAGAGATCGACCCTTTCCCTGATGCTATCACCTTCCTTAGCTTAGGATTTCCCTTTTTCACATCTTTCTATCCCTGGTCCCTTGGCAATTTTAGTCTAGGATTTTCTTTTAGAATTAGGAGTAATAGTAGCATTAGAGGTAGGTAGAGGAACCGACCTTCTCCAGAGATCTCTCCCCAAGCGCAAGGTCCCATAACTTGGGGACGATTCCTTTGTTGTCTCAAATAACTCTACTCTTCTAGATCCGAGATGTGGGTGCATGTTTGAATGACCAATAGTTTCTGGCACACCTAGTGGGACAAGAGTGAAGATATTTACATCTTCATCTTAAAATTTTGATGTGTTTTTGTTGAGATCCAACCTTTGGAGGAATTTTTCAACACATCTGGCGACTCCACTGATCCAAACACACCGATTTTCTCATTCGCAGACCAGTGTCCCCTCCTTTCATTCATTTTTATTCTTCCATCATTCCACCTTCCTCTTTTTGAAGTTGTGCAATCATGAATTATTTCCCTTAATGGAATTCTCATTTTCAAAGAATAACGCTATTTTTCTCCATCGATAGTTTAAAAATCCTCCAAATCAGTTTTATAAGCCCCATTATCCTAAAATGCATACAACCCACTTTTTTCTAACCAAAATGTTTATGAAGAACATGTTTATGTAGATGATGGTGGTGACTCCTTGGCAAAAGCTGATTTTGAGAGGCAAGTGAAAAATATGGAGATGGACATGATGCAACTTAGAGTCAAGTGCTCCATAAAGGCAAGTAAAGTTGGCTACAAGGTCCTCTGCTCCATGGGTCGGCCCTATACCAGGCTGGTTTAGCACCCAATAGAATTTGCACTTTATCATTGAGATGCTGCCCTAGATTACAGAAAGTGGGCGGAAGAAATGGAGGCTAAAAAATATAGCATGTGGAAACCCTGTTAATGGGGCAACCCTGCACTACCATCTTACAACCCTCCCACTCCTCCGTGTCAACTTACATCATCTCAGCCCCACTGTGCATGTTCCCACTTCTTGTGCATTTCTACCATTGATAATTCCCCTTCTCCATCCTCTCACCTTCATTTCTATGACATCACCTCCTCCTGTGCACTCTTCCACTCCTCTTGTGTGTGTGCCTTCCACGCCTTCTACAACCTTCCTTCCACCTTCTTTTGAGTCTCCTTTGTTTAACTGTACCATAAATGAACAACCCTCGACAACCCACCTTTCACAACCAACGTCATCATGTTTGACGACTTGCTTGATAAATGAAGAATGACATGATTCATGCGAATCCAACTAGGAAGAGGAAATTAATCGAGCATTTTTTTGGAGGAAAATTAGTTAGTTATAGAGGAATTGTTTTGAAGGAGACCGAGTTTCTTGAGAGGCGAACAACTCATGCAACCCAACCTATAAGTAGTCACCTTCAAGGAGAGTCTGCAAGAAAAATCCCATATGTGGGATTGAGCTTCAAAGTAATGGGAAAATCACAAGGATTAGACCATGCCCAATTAGATATCTAGCTAGTCTAGAGCCAAAGACAAAGTTTTTTGGTCATGCTCACTTCAGAGCATGAGGTAGAGCTTCACATGCCAAAGGTTAACAACAATGCCTCCCGAATCCAAGTGTAGAACAACTTCAAGAGGTATATATTTTTTTGTTGATACTTTGAGGAGAAGGGTGAGAAACAAACTACAAATTAGTTTCTCACTCTTGCTATAGACCATGTCCAACGCCAAATCAATTACATGGTCACAATTTTTGAGGAAGGGTAGCTACTTCTCCCTCTTAGTAGGTTTTTACTTGAGTGCCCTCCTCTACTTGCCTCTAGTTAGTTTAGGTTTTCTTTCAATAACACAAGTGCTCACGCACACTCTGCGTGTTCCCTTTGGACATGTATGATTTTAAGCTTTTGTACATAATGTTGTGCTTACTGCTTGAGTGCTCCCTCTAGTGCCTTTCCTTTCTTGTTGTTCCTACACACCCCTTTTGTTTCTTCTTAGGATGGCAATTTTAGTTTTTAGCAAAGATAATTCCAATGGTCGGTGCATAACTTTCATTCTCATTAATCCAATTTAGAATATATTCATATAAGAGAAAACAATTCAGTTCGAGTTCGATAGAAGTGTTGTAAGTAACTTCATGGATGTTCTTCAAGTTCATGGATCAAATATTCAAGTTTAGCGCTTGACTACATGCCCAATGGAATTCTAAGGCTAATGGTATTTTCATCTAGTAGGTAGATGGCCCCTAAAATTTGGTAAAACTATTATCTAAATAACTCTCTTGGTTATCTAGATAAATTTATACTTTCATTTTTGACTGATGTTTCACATTTCAGGTTATGTGCACTCAAGCTTGCTCATTTTTGGCACAATTTACATGGTAGAGTTCTTCCACGCACCCCGTGTGCCTTACTTCCTTGCTTTATTCCCCTTCTCTCTACATTATTCTATCTCCTTCCATTTCCCCATTTGTGCCTTCATCTTACATGTAACTTTCTTTCCTATCTTGTTGTGCACTCCTTACACGCACCTCTGCAGACTTACCTTAAAAATGGCTAAGTCCCTAACATTCCTCTTGCATGCTTACATACACTAAGCTCCCTCACACACCACTTTTATTTCTTTGACTACGCACCCTGCTTTAGTTGAATGCGCATGCCCCTTCCCCATACTTGTCCCCTAAAATTATTCTCCTATTCCTCCTATGTGCACACCTCCACGTGTGCCTTCCCTCTATTTCCCTTTCCATGCTTCGCACCTTATTCCATGCCAGTCACTATGCCACGTCATCTATTAGAATTGAGTGTGCTACATGCAACCTATCAAAGTGCACCAATAGGAGCTGAATTTGGACAACTAATCGGTGCTTGAAACGTGGCATAAAAGACAAAACAAATTCACAGTTGGCCAATTTCCTTAGTCAATCAACACACGACCATGTGTCATTACATGTCAGAGAAAACTATAGACTTCAAAGCCATAACTTGCTGCGGTGCTTTCGATTCCCACGTGCCTAGTCTCATTTGAAAGCTATTGACATCAGCTACACGGAATTTTCAAAATCAGATTTAGGTGGGATTTGGTAGGTGGAAAATAGGGAAACATCTTTCTGATCATCAATGCACACATCTAATCAACCTCAACCACCAGATTTCAATAAGATATTTCTTTCTTCCTTCTTCTACATGCCAAACAGACATGGGGAAGTGCATCTGATAGCCTTATAGGTAGATTTGTAGGCATTTATCACTTGTTGTTGGTGGTTACAAATTTGAATATGAGTTTCCCTCCTTTTCTCCTTCTTTTCTCTCCTTCTATAAATAACAGAGTTCTACTTTGTAAAAAGGATCCCTCTTGTTGTAAAGACATCATGCCAAAATGGTAGTTGACTTCCCATGGGTCTCAGACCTTAGCATGGTCTCTCAATGTAAATGATTATGCATCCATTAAGTAATAAAATTGTGTTTTTTGGAACTATTGTCTTCCCTCTCTCATTTTCATTACATCTCATGTCTCTATTTACGTTTCATGGCATACATGTGCATATTCCCACTTGCAGTCCCCATGTTCATGTGTTGTGTGCACTGGAAGGCCAAGCATGTGTGTTGATATGTGGCACGTGCCATTTTCCCTCTTCTCTTGTGCCCTCTTTGTTTTTTTCACCACTCGTGGAGAGATATTGACCATTTCCTTGGAGCTATCACCTTCCTTAGCTTAGGATTTCCCCTTTACACATCCTTCTATCCCTGGTCCCTTGGCATGTTTAGTCTAGGATTTTCTTTCAACATTAGGAGTAGCAGTAGCGTTAGAGGTAGGTAAAGGAACCAACCTTCTCCGAGATCCATCCCAAGTGTGTAAGGTCCCACAACTTGGGGACGGTTCCATTGTTATCTCAAACAACTCGGCTCTTCCGGATCCAAGACTTGGGTACACATTTGAACGACCAACATGTATAAAGGAAATTTAGTAAAAGGAAAATGAATGTATGATTCACTTATTAGGATACTTTATATACCTTAAGTTAAAGATTAAAATATGATTTTAATAAATGTGTAATCATAAAAATATTGTTTCATGGGAAGACCCTATGTATAAGTTTGTAATGTGGTTGGATTGTTGTTGTGTTTCGTCACTTTAGGAAATGTGATCATTGTTTATCCCTTGTCATGAGAGGTGTAGTTATGATTTGCATCATGTGTATCATGTGGTTTTGTTGAATTTTTTTGGGGTGAGGCTTTTATGATTTTTTTATTGGAGGAATAAGGTGTATCTAGTGAAGGGAGGAATAAGGGAGAAGTGTGTGTTGTTTTGGAGGAAACAAGGGATTCGTGGCTAGCTTTAGTGGAGGTATAAGAGTGTGTTATGCTTTATAGGGAGAAGGGGTCATGTTGAAGTTGGTAAGGTGTGTGTGCTTTAGAGGAACCAAAGGCTAGCCAAGATCTATTCTTGGAGGGATAAGGGGTAGTTGTAACGATGACCTCTCCCCTATGTAAGCTTCTTAGGTAGGTTTGGTCATGTGTGTCATCTTCCCTTGTGAACCAATCACTTCTCACCTTGTGATATGTGTGGGTCCATGTATGTATAAATTTC
This sequence comes from Taxus wallichiana var. yunnanensis, assembly GCA_018340775.1. Classification (NCBI taxonomy): domain Eukaryota; kingdom Viridiplantae; phylum Streptophyta; class Pinopsida; order Cupressales; family Taxaceae; genus Taxus; species Taxus wallichiana. Next base: position 992,009,197 of record CM031240.1, read on the forward strand.
TTGTGTGATGTTGAAGTACCCAAATCATTCCCATGTGGTGTCATGTATACATCAATGTAAGTAAAAAAATTAACTCGGTATTTTGGAGTTTTAAATATGTGTGTTAAATTTGTGGGTGGTATAGGACATTATCACCCATCATTCCATTCTCCTCTGGTGCTTCGTACATGATATTAATTTTTGGCCAAGTCTATTTTTGGCCTTATTCTCAGAAATTATGATCTAATTATATTTTTTTGTTTCTATGATACTTTATGGTAATGTGGAGATATTGAAAAGGTCACCTAATGTTTTCCCACTTGTTAGATAGGTGGAAAAAAAATTTGACAAAACCCAAAAAGTAAGGACATTTAGGAATCCCACAGGGATTACATGCAAAAAGGAAATTAGTCCTCCAGTGAAAAACAAGCAATAGCTTAATAAGTAATAATTTTTGCTATGTAATGTGAATTTTGACAGGGGAAACCACTCATGATGTCGGAGAAAAATCAAAGCCATCATATGCACCCAAAATTACATGTGCATAAACACAAACACCGACAACCAAAGTCAAAAAAATGGTTACAAAATTAAAAGTCCCCAAACAAACTGATTTATGTGCTTTAAGAAGGTTTTAGACAACAAAGATCATATTCTAAAACCCATTCGATTCCACAATAATTTTATAAAGAAATTGGAAATCAGATATCTTAGGGTTAAATCCTTCCAAATTTCAAATTCATCACAACACCTTGTTTTTTCCCCAAAATTTTTGTGCATAGTTTTGATTTAATCTCCAAAGTTATATAACTACACTCTCTATTTTTCTCCAAATCTCTAAAATTGGGCGGCTAAAAATTAAAAATTAGCTATTCTAATAGAATGCCTCCATAGGATACTTGGGTGGTTCAATGATCAAGGCTTTTTAGGAATTAACTAGGATTCAAATATCCTTTATCACATTTGTTTTGGGTCATGAATGCTTTAACCACCAAAACTAATCCTTAATACTAAGTGTGTTTTTCCTATATTAGGCTTGTATCCTAATGGTGAGGGCTTAGACAGCTTAACTCAATTTTTTTGATTCTGCAGTTTGTGAACCAAATTTTTCCTAAAAATAATCTTATTTGATGTGTATACAATTGATTAAGGATTTTAAAGCTTTAGTTAATGAAGAGTATTTTTGGCTTTTCTGAACATACATTATTTTATTACCAATCTTGGTGAGCCCACCTTGGACTCGACACTTGATTATTGATGATCCCACTATCCCACTTACCATTAGGATCACTAGTTGTGATGATTTTTCGTTTGAGAAATTTGTGATGAGTTGATAAGGTATTAAGCTCAACGCTTTGAATTGGTGTGGTCTTTGCATGAACTCAAACTTATTATAATTGTGATGAGTTTTCCCATTCCCAGTGGACTTTATTGCTGTTGTAGTGAAAAGGCCCGAGTAATTTTAGTTTGTGGTGGTTGTGGAGAGATTGTCCATCTACACGAGCAGTTAGATAGGTGGAACTTGACAAAACTCGGAATTTAGTCCCACACGTAGAAAAATTAGTCCTCCATGAGCTTAATAAGTAATAATTCTTGCTTATGTAATGTGAAGATCTCCTATACACACCCAATATTACATGTGCTACATTGTCAAAAAATGGTTACAAAAGTCCCCAATGATGATTCATGTCCTTTAAGAAGGTTTTCGAGCTCTAAAACCCATTCGGAGTGTATATTTGTAGCCTAGATATCATTACTTACCTTTCCATGATTTCTTCCACTTTTCCGCTCATTTTTGTGCATGTTTTGGCTTTATGTCGTTAAACTGCCTCCCATACAGGCGGCGGTCCTAGGAATCGCCTCCCGAAGGCTTGGGTGGCGGTCCTAGGATTGCCTCCTATGTAGGGCGGTGGTCCCAATGCTTTCTAGAACTCCTTATGTGTGTTTTTGACATGCGATGCTTCACTTAACTTTGATTTTTAGAGTGCATTTGTGAACCAAATTGGATAAAAATAGTCTTATTTGCATGGTATTCCTTCCTCTTCATTTTTGAATAGATTTAATTAGTTGAAAACCTCTTATTTCCTTGTGCATGAAGGCACATCCCATCATTATTATATATTCCATGAGAAAAAATAATTTTTGTGCATCTTCCTCTGCTACAACAATCTTGCTAGGAATTACATAGCCAAGCTCATCTCTTATGTTATCTCTCTTCTACTTGCATTGCATCCAGATTGCCTTCAAGCTACCATTGCTCAAGTGCCATCCTCCTGCTGCTATTCTTACATTCCCAATCCCTTGGACTCATATGAACACTCGGAGAAAGAAAGGAACAAAATGAGGGGACAAATTACTACACAACTATATTTACCTTTGTTATGTGAATTCCAGGTTGGATTTGTTGTTTTATTTCCTTCATTCTTACAATTTATCATTGTTACATCATATCAAATAGAGTAGAAATCAATTCTTTTCATTTGCAAGTAATTAGTTAATTTCCAAGAGGGTTTGAATCTTTCATAGCAACCCCGGTGACAAATCCCCTTCTTCCTATCCCTATGGATTTGAAGGAGAGAATATCTCATATATAAATCACTTGGAAAAGTTATTTTTTTAATTTAGTTTCATTTCAATACACTCAACATAGGTGAATAACCACACCGGGTTATTTTTCTTGTTTAGTTTTAGTGTAGAAATATTTTAATTATTTAGAATAGAAGAAAATTGTTGTTTGTGATTGTAATATTTCAGTTTTGTGATTTGTTTAGATTAGTTTCCTTTCAGCAGTAGCATAGATTGTTAATTTCATTTAGTTTACATGGACACTTCAAACTAGTTTAACACTTAGATCCAAGTTAGGAAAACAAACCATAGGGAATTTATGCTACCCATTCATAGCCTCTAAATATCCCCTTTTCCAACTTAGCTACCAAGAGATCACACTACTAGATCTTAGTCACTGATCCTCATATAGTAGCCACACACATTCAACATCGATCTGCTCTGGCATGATCTTAGGGGGTCAAGTGTGGTTAAAAGTTGCATGTCAATTTTCATTTGTGATGCCCTCCTAAAAAGAGTGGACTCTATTGGTTGTTGGTCCCCATCCGACACATCATGTGGGCCCACATCGATCAATATTGAAGGATATAACCTTTTTTTCACAAGTACAATCTACCACTTTTCACTACCACATTCATCTTGTTGTCACACTCACATCATGCCACATCATCTCTATCAACCTGCTTTTATTTTTTCAAGTTGGAGAGAAATTTCAGTGGACTATATATTTTGCATACGATGTTTTTTTACTCCACTCAAAAGGCATTGTAAATATCTATACAATCTCTTATATATGTAAATAATTTCAAAATTATCTAGACCAAATGACCTATGTGTATCCTCTAGTTCAAAAATCCACACAATTATAATTAGGAATGAAACACCATTTAATATTTAAGAATAGAGGATAAGGAAGTTGACTCGAGATAATATATTCTAGAGAAGATGTGAGAAGAATAAGAAAGAATTATTAACACCATGGTCAAGAAAAATGTAACAAGGAGTACAAATAATGCTTGGAAAAGTTTAAGTTAAGAGAGATTGAATATGTGACTTGGATAAATGCAATGTAAATTTTAACAAACATAATTCTAGAAGAAGAGCGTGCACATGATCCAAATCTCATATTTTTAATTACCTAAGGTGTATGATGGAAAAACATCCAATTTCTTAGGAAATTGTGTATCAACTAAAAATTAGAGTATATTGTTTTGTTTTTCATGATGCCATCCAATTCGATAAAGTTTATTGATGTTGCGATGGTGTACCAACCCACTATAATATCCCGAATGAAGATCATGATACTTATGAACGCCCATATAAATTTTACTTGCTTTATGTGGGTCCATTATATTTATTGTTGATCATCTCATGATTTTAGGAGTCTTAATTGGTGGTGTGTAGAGGTAAGTTTGATAGTGATTTTGGATGGCTTGCATGCTAATAAAAATAAATCCATGTGCATTAGAGTACATGATAGAGCCAAAGATATATATGAATTGATAGTTTTTAGTGTGACAATTATTGAAAACTCAAAGAAAACATAAATTATCTAAGTGAGAACTACCTAGACCTGATTGTATGTATCTATTCAAATATTTATATGGTTGTATTTTTGGTCATTAGTCAATATATGAGTGTGTTGTTATTTTTGTGAATCAATAATAGAATCATTACATGTTTGTGTTTTGACATACATCTTATCTAATTTTTCCACTTTAATGCTTTGAAGGTATACACTTCTAGGGATGCTCTTAATTTGGCTCCCTAACCAAATCAACACCATTACCACATTTGGAAAACCTTCCACAAAGTGTTTTACCTTATGAACCATTTATTATGATTTTCCCTAGATCTTTCATTAATTTTTCTATAAGTGGTGTTTCGCATCACATAGAATTAAGTGATATGATTTTTCAATATTCAATCACATAGTTTCAAGGTAATCTACATTGACTCATACTTTGTGTTAGTGATTCACAAGGATCCATATCTCACAAGAATGAATACTCTACTTAGGAACCTTTACGTTTAGGTAGATCCCACAAGAGTGAAGCACAAAAATTCCTAGGAGGTCACAGATACCAATATTACTCCATCTTAAGTAAACTTAACTATGGAATTGAGACCTTGTTATTTCATTACCCCATTTGAAAAACCTTTCACAAGTGTTGTTCTTGAAGAACCATTCATTCCATCCCTCCTTAGTTATTATACAAGTGATGTTTTACATAGTGTAAAAAATTAATTGAAATTATTTTTGGGATTCGTATATGTAGTTTCAAGGTATCTACATCAAGTAATATTTCAGTAGACACCTAAAATCGGTATCTCTACCCTTGTCTTCCCGCGTGTGTGTATTTTATTAGGATCCTATCTAGGTCCCCTTTTAATTAAATACATCCCCTTAATTTAATTAAAATTCCCATCCCATCACCTTTAATTAATTTAATTAATTAACTCCTATTAATTAATTAATTAATATCCACATCATATCATGCCCTAATCCACTTTCTATTTAGGATGCTTTTATCCTAAATCCCTATCTTACACTTTTTCCTAGCTTTCTTCCTATTTGTCTTTATGCCCTAACTACCCATGATTTATCCCCAAGCAATCTAATCCCATGAAACATGCTTTAAAGCACCCTTCCAACTCTTAAAATCATGAAATCATGCCAAAAACACAAAAAGATAGCCCATTGGGGAAACTTTCCCCGCAATCAGCGGTGACCTAGCCTAGTCATCATCGACCCTATAAAATTAAGTTAAATCCTTCTAAAAAGGGATCATAAATCAGATGCATACAAATTTTGGAGCTTCCTCATGACTTGTGAACTCTCCCTCATGCCCGAATGCTCTGCTATAACCACATACCTCCTAGACCTCCATTAAACATGTTTTCATCACTCATGATCATCCTTCGTGAGATTATCACTGTTTTTGTATTGCTTTAATCAAATTTTTATCATATTATCATTATTCTTCTTGTAGCTAACATTTTACGGGTAAAAATTATTTTTGTAACATCCATGGATCACACAATAGCCTTTTGTTTCAGCTCCTTTTCTTATAGGTTCCTATTTTCATCCATTTGTCCATGGCCTTATCCAAATCTGTCATAATCACCATCACTTAACTTGAGTGGCCATTAACCATACCCTCTATAACTTTGAATTTTGCTTCAAGATCCATCTCTTACCTCTCGTAGGTGTTCTATCTTTATCTCGGTTTGTTAAAACCCTCATCTAGTTCCTTTGTTGCATTAAAATCATCTTATCTAGATCTCGGTCGCCATTGCTTCTCCCTAGTCACCATCAACTAGGTCCCGATTCCCAATCCGCCCTTTCCAACCTCTATTTTTTTTTTTTTTAGTCATTTTCTAGCTTCGCTCCCTTTAGATCCCTTCTACAAGTTGGATGCCAACATCTTCAAACCTTTAAAGCTTCTAGATTGCACTGGATCTTGTAGGGTTTTCATATTCAACTCACATTCCGATCCTCCTACCCGGTCACTTTGTCACTAGAAACAGTCACCAGTATAATGAGGATCCATCATCACTTTGCACCCTTCATCCACACATTGAGTTAGAGGTACTATAAACCCTCCATGTTATGAGTTGCTAGTTTCTTTTCAGGTAGCTAGTTCATTCATTTGATTAGGAATGAAGAAACTTGTCCAAAATTCTTGGCATGCCTTGTGGACCACCCTCACGGTGATCCATTTATTTTTATTTTCTTACTTATTCTCTCTTCTACTAACACTATAGCATGAGACCCTACTTATTTCTTTTTGTGTTGGTTCAAATTCTTGGAATGCTCTTCGCTAAAGGTCGGAAAAAAAGGAAAAGCTTTATCCAGTTTTCCTCTTTTTCCATATTTCCTCTTTTACGTATCATATTTCCCTTTCTTGTGTGTTTCCTCATCAAAATATCACACTTTGATTTTGTTTTAAAAAGAACCTTTATTTTTTTACATCCTACTTTCTCACATAGTTTAAGTAGGAGGTTAACTTGCTGCATCTCACAATCCTCACACACAACCTAAAACTCACAAACCAATCAACACATCTAAACAATATCCTACAAAGTAGGTGATTGGGATCTCATCACCCAACAAGAAGCCACATCATAATCTCCCAAGTGAAAAAAACCTCAAACCACACATAGATTTCCTTCTCTAAGGTATCTTGTTATTCATCCTTTATTTTTCACATTTTTCTTAATTAAAAACAATAAAAAGAATGGTTTTCTTGACTTGCTTTGGGTTTAGTTTTCATAGAGGTTGTTCTTGTTTCATTCTCATAATTACTTATTTAGCCAAAAGGATGGAACAAAACTTCCCTTTAAATAGTTCCACCTCGACTTAATAAACATATTCTTAAAAAATTACTTCGTCTATACCCTTGATTACCTCTTTCATGAGTACTAATCCTCTCTTTAATGCCTCTCACCTATAATCCTTTGTTCAAACCACTAGCTTAGGAGAAACTAATCCCTTCTTCTACCATCATTATGTCCCATCTAGACCATCCACCCCACCATTTGGTAGAACGAAGCCTTTTGGAACCCCTCTTATCCCTCGTGGTGATGCACAATTTCAGTAACTCCTTGATACAAATTTGGTGGCTCTCCAAGACTATATCATCAAGAAATCAACTCAAATTCCTCTAGATGGTCCACTTTGCTTCAGAACTTCATGATCTACCCTATCGGTCTAATCCTGATTCCAATCAATAATTTATAGTAAGTGAACTTGCCTCGTCTTCTAACAATCCCCCACTCCACCAAACTTCATGTCCATTCCACCCAATCTTCACCTGATCAATACAACTATTACCACTACCCTTCCTATTGCCTCTTCGGCCCCAATATCACATCCCTTATTTGAACAAAATGATCTTATCACATCACACATGCATGTCATCACTTCCCAACCTCCTCTTACGGGTGCCCTACCTTATTCAATGTCTAACCCCTTTCAACAAAAATTTTAACCTACCTACACTCATCAAGTTCCTACCCAGTCTCAAAAATCATACAACATCCCCATGACATAACATCAAACATTCCAAACTCAACCTTTAGCTCACATTCATCAAACAATCCCCAAACACACATTCAATCTCACCAACAATTTTATCTAGTTTCCTCACAAGTTGTGCAACCACAACCACAACCCATTATCACTTCACCAAATGATCATATGCATGCTCTCATGAATAGGTTAGCCAACCTTGAGGCCGACCACCCTAGGGCCCAAAGTTGCATTATCATACGAAAAAATGTAATGAGCGAATTCATCCATCCATACCGATTAAGTTGTATCCTCCACATTGGAAATTGCTAAAATTCACCAATTTTAACAAAAAGAAGGATCCACAAAAACACCTTTGTGCATTCAAACATATGTGCTACCTTATTACATATGATTAGGACTTGATGCTCCACACTTTCCCCATGTATTTGGCTGGTCCAACATTAGACTGATACAATAACATCCCTCAATATTTAATATTTACCTTCAATCAACTCTCGCACAATTGTTTTTAGAACATATGTTGATCAATTTGTGTGTAAAATAACTATCAATGATCTATACACCATTCAGAAGTTTAAAGATGAGTCCATCACAAGACTTTGTCACACGGTGGTGTGGTATTATAAACCAACTATCATTTACCCTTCCTCAAACTAAACTTATCAAGCTCTTCTCATATTCATGCGTAAAACATATATCTTCTACCCTACAAATCCAATCCTTCCAAAACTTTGACAAAGCCTTCACCATGAATCGCAAGCTTGAAACACGCACCCTTGAGTAGGGTCATTTAAAACTAAAATTGAACAAACCTAAGCAATAATTCACTAAAACATCTACACATAATGAGAAGTCTAAGGGAACAACCAATGTTGTGGTCATCAAATCTTCTCTTGCACCAACATCTAACACGTGGACTCAACAATGAGCCCCATGGCCAACACCCAACTACACTCCCTCGGGAATCATATGTTTCTATCTTTAACATTTTGATATCAGCCAATCTAATCACATTACCACCTATCCGACTAGTTGATGAGTCAAGACCAAAACCCATGTGGTATCGTGAAGACCATTACTTGTAAGTACCACCAAACCTAAGGTCATGACATAGAGAAAAGTCGAGCTTTCAAGGATTTGGTTTAAAGTCTCTTTGATCGGGTGACCTCCATGTTGAAAATCCTAATGCTTCACCTAATCAACCACTTGACATATTGAAGCAATCTTTCCCAAATCATGCACCAACAAGCCAAGCCGCCACCACTTCCACAACCCAGGTACCTAATGCCCATACTATAAACACTTTAAACAACATTGATCAAGAACCTACAACTTCTCCTCCTTCATCACCAATCACATCAATCCCATTTGATATTATTCCTACATCTACAAACCTATTAACACTTGTCCCCACAACCACACCAATCGTATCTACATCTACCTTGACATCCATTCCTACTACTAGGACCCCATTCACAAACATATCATTTTTCTTCTAGAAGTATTTATGAAACAACCATTCCCACCTACTTCTATAGTTGAGATTGGTTCCACATCTACTATGTTACCTATTATATCCACTTCATTACTCACCAAATCCACTTCACCGGATCCGACTATCTTACCTACATCCATTCCACTCCTACCTGTTATACCATCCTCAAAATTAAAATTGGTGCCTCTTTCAGAGCTTTTACTGCACCCATAATTGTTGAAGATGTATCCACACCACCTTCTTCCTCAACACCATCTTTATTGATTAAATAAAAATTTAAAATGCATCCACTCCCAATAACTCCAAATTATCCTTCCATCTCATTGGCACAATCAATCGATCTTCACTTTCTTTGGTGACACCACCTCTAGATCCTCCAAAAAAATTGTTTACCACTCCTCCTCGGGATGCACCGTTACACACAAAATACATAACCATTCGTACATTACCTCAAAAATATCTTGTACATTCTTACAAGAAAGTTGAAATTCCTCTCTATAGGCCATCCAACATAAATGCTTCTTCATCAAGAACATTTTATCAACCCAAACTAAAACAACCCAACACTAAGACATTAACCTATGCCAAAAATGAACTCGGACCATCAAGACACCAACATACTCAAACTTTATCATCTCATACATCCACTTCCTCTTCAAAGACCAAGAAATTTTGTAAGGAAAAACCACCTCCTAAGGTTTTGGGTGAATCACATACAAACATTTTCCAACACTTATTACTTAATCTCCACGATCACGCTTCCACCTATTAGGTATTTTGACTTAAATAAAAAGAATCCATTATGGTTTAATCCCAACCTCATATGTGTATATCTCTCTACTCTTAAACACGACATTAAGTGTTATAGAGCATTCCAATCTGTTACGCTTTGCTTCATTGAGAAAGGATACTTCCTCCCCCGAATGAAATCAATGTCTTCCTTCCACTCTACCAAATGTGTCTTTGACTTCATCCATTAAAATGTAAAAGTCCCTTGTCCTTCACAAGATTTTTAGCCATCCCACATACAAATGATTATTCTTCTATTATGAGGGTAGCCCCCTTTATTCATCTACGTTGTTTAGGTGACCACTCGGTCTAGCCATGTGAGCCTTAGTCAACGCCCAACCAAAAGCTAAAACCTTTATTGTCATTCCTCCTCCTAAGGAGTTAGCCATGTCATCAACACCCAAGGTTTCCATCTTAGCAGCGCCTAGGCCTATTGAACAGAGTATAGTCAAACAACTCCACTAGGCCCGGTTAAGATGTTGCTCTCTGAGCTCATCCAAATCTTACTGAACCATAGATAGGCTCTCACTAAATCCCTAAAGTGAATTCGACATCCAGGTGATGAGGCCCAACCCTTCGCATATGTTGTAGGAGCACTCACAACTTCTACTACCATCTCATTTGATGATGATGATGATGAGATTCCAGATATCCCACCAAAAGAGCATGATCTTCCCCTCTTTATCATGGTCAAGATTAATGACATGTTTATCCGAAGATCCATGATTGATAGTGGATCGAGCATTAATATTGTCTCATCAAACAATTTTGATCAACTTAAGATATTAAAGGCTCTATTTCCCAAACACATGTGGTTCTTCACACTTTTAATGATGTTGTCACTCCCACCTTAGGAATGGTCATTCTCCTTATTCACATTGGTGAGAAGATCCTCCATGAGGTCTTCTACATCATAGAAGGGAAATTTCAATACAAATTTCTCCTTGAGTGACCTTGGATCCACACTTTGTGCATTGTGTCCCCTATACACTTCATCATTCCCTTAATTATGAGCATGAGGGTAAGGTCTTGACACTCCTGTAGATGCTCATCCCTTCCAGGTGTGTAATATGACTTATTGACCCAACGATATTCTTGTTCCTAAGGAAGATTCATTAGCACCATCCACTAGCTCAGCCATACCCTCATCCAAACTACCTAATGATTATTCCCTAAACAACGTAATGGAAAACTTACGATGGGGAAGTATCATCTCCTCACACTCAACACTCTTCCCACTCCTCACCATATCGGTAGACCTGATAAAGCACCCATGTACCAACCAAACGTCAGAGATTTTATTCCTTTTGGTCCACCACATCTTCACACCAATCTCATTTATGGTGGTTTTGATACCCCTCTTCTCACATCAATGATATTCCTCATGTCAAACCTTATACCGGTGGTTTTAGCTTCCTTAACAAACCATCCTTTTCCCATACTTATCTCCATTGTTGCGCATGGAAAGGATTTAACATGGGATGTTATCGCATGGGCCACATGGCCTTATTATTGACCGATTTCATAAATATCATGAAAATTTTAGGTTAGGATACTTAGAGCATTCCCCATCCCATTCCACCATATAAGATACTCATGGACATGCCTTCTCCACCTCCTTTATATTTTCTAACTCTCGAAGACATGCACATGCCTTCTCCACCTCTTCTCTTATTTGAATCTTGAAGACATACACATGCCTTATTCACTTTCTCCATATTTTTGACTCTCAAAGACATGGAATTGGATGACACCATTTCTATTGCTTCTAAATTTTTTTAGTCACCGCCATAACTTTGGGATGGTCACATATCAATGTGAAAATCAAACTAGGTCCCTTCCCCTTTTCCATCTGAAAGTGATAGAAGAAGACTCTTCTACCATTGATGTTCTTCATTACACTTTTTAAAATGATATACTTTCCCATATGGGGCGAAGATTATTATCTTCATAAGACCTTACCATCTGACACATCCACTCTTCTCAACGAATCCACCATCGATGTCAATATCGGGACTCCTCAAAAGCCTCACATCCTCAAGGTAGGTCAATCTCTTGATCCACATGAGCTTGAGTCCTTCACCACATTTCTCTCTTGGCATAAACAAGAATTTACATGGTCCTATTTAGACATGCTTGGTCTTTACCCTTTTATCATCATCCATAATATCATCACTTACCCTAACGTGAAAATGGTAAAGTAGAAGCTTTACCGCATGTATCCCTAAGTTGCTATATCATCAAGGAAGAGTTGCAACACCTTCTTTCTACCAATTTCATCATTCCCATTTATTATACCCAATGAGTTTCCAACATTTTGCATCTCTAAAGCATCGAGAAAGCTTCACATATGTACCAACTTACGAGATCTTAATCTCTCTTTCCCTAAGGACAATTTCCCACTTCCCAACATCGATCAACTTGTAGATCTCACCGTAGGCCATGAGATGCTTTCCCTTATGGATGGGTTCTATGGTTATACTCAAATCCTCACTTCCCCCATAATATAAACACAACACTTTGTTCATCACCCCTTGGGGAAGTTTCTTACCACATCATGCCTTTTGGCCTAAAGAATGCCGAGCCACTTACCAATGGGCCATGACTTATATCTTCCATGATATCATCTATAAAACAATAAAATACTATGTCCATGATCTTTTGGGTAAATCCAAACATCAAAATGATCATCTCTTTATTCTTGATGTTCTTTTCGAATGCCTTATCCATTTTTTTCTTCGAATTAATCCAACCAAGTGTGTATTTTGAGTGATGACTTCAAAGCTCCTTGGATTTATTGTTTCCATTAGGGGCATTGAAGTTGACCCTACAAAAATCAAAGCAATTATCAAAATTCCACCTCCTTCCAATCTTAAGAAACTTCACAATCTTTAAGGATGACTCCAATCCGTCCACCATTTCATCTCACAACTTTTAGATCGTTGTCAACCCTTTCATCACCTTCTCTAAAAAGACATACACTTTAATTGGGATCATGATTTCCAAAAGGCCTTTGATGATCTTAAACAATATATTTTGTCTCCACCAGTGCTTACACCTCCACGCGAGGGGGAGCCCTTTTATCTATATATTTATGCCACCGATCATGCTCTAGGAGCCATGTTAGCACATCATGATGACCAAGGTTATGAACAAGTTGTTTATTACATCAGCTACACTATTCACGACTACGTGAGACTTGCTACACTGAAGCTGAAAATATGTGATGCACTATCTTCTTCACAACCTCTAAACTTTGACATTATCTTCTCAATCAAAAGACTTGTGTCATTACTAGCTTCCATCTTATTAAGAAATTGCATTCTAAGCCTTATCACAATGATCACGTTAATCAATAGCTCATTCTTATGACTAAGTTTGACCTTGAGTTTATTCCTTGGAAGTCTATTAAGGGCCAATCTATCATAGACCAATTAGTGGAAGCCCCTCTTCCTAGTTCACATCTTCCTCATGAGCAATTCCCAGATGAATCAATCAATCAATTTCATCACAAGTATGACATCCTTAAGATGACCCTCTTCTTTGATGGTTCTAAGTGTTAGCAAGGGGCGGCACATACATCATTCTCATTCCTCCTATTCCTCTTGCCAAAAACTCAATTTTGAGTGTACAAATAATATGGCATAGTATGAAGCCCTTATCTTATGTCTAGAGACCTGCTCTCTTTCTAGGCATTCAAGTCCTTGACATATATGGAGATTCCAAACTTATCATCAAATAAGTCACATGTGAGCATCGATGTAAAAAATATACTCTTCAAATATATTGCGACATTTCTCATATCCTCCTCGAAGCCTTTGATTCCTACACTATCTAATTTGTCCCTCAATCAAACAATTATTTCAATGATACGATAACATCTCTTACAGCTCTCATTCCTAGGACAATAAAGGAATGTAAATTTTCTCTTTGTCATTTATTGTCATGATTGACCATTCTATGATCTACCCCAAGTTAATCTTGTTGAATCTAGTTCATTGGATCTTTGGTATTCTTAAATATTTGATTATTTATCCAAATCCATCATTCCCCTTGATCTATCCAAGAACGTTAGGAGATAATTTCTCCAACGTGGCTTAACTACTACGTTATCCTAGGTGACATTATTTACAAATGTGGATTTGATGGTATTCTTCTTCGATGCCTTAAATCCCATGAATCTCTTCATGCTATCTAGGAAGTCCATGATGGAATTTGCGGTGGACATTTTAGTGGCTTAGCCATCGCTAAGCGCATTCTTCATCTTGTCTATTACTGGCCTTCTCTTAATCACAACTACTATGAGTATGTTAAGAAATGTAAAAATGTCAGCAGCATTCCAATCTTATTCGCATTCGTAGTCAACCTTTTAAACCGGCTCATGACCTTTGGCCCTTCTCACAATGGGGTCTCAACCTCATCGGTCTTATTAATCCTTGATCTTCACAACAAAATCACTCTATCATCATTACAACTGAATATTTCACTAAGTGGGTGGAAGAAATTCCACTCACCTCAACCAAATATGGTCTAATTATTAACTTTATCTATCAACATATCATTTTCCGCTTTGGTGTTCCTCACATATTTGTCACGGATAATATAAGTCCTTTAAAACCAAAGATATTAAGAAGCTTTGTGATTAATTTAACATCCAAATCAGCTTCTCATCCCCATACTATCCTCAAGATGATGGCCAAGTCGAAGCCTCTAATAAAACTCTTTGAAACATTCTTGTAAAAATGTTGACTTGTCAGACATGACTTGCCATCTCCATCTTCCTTTCACTCTTTAGGCTTATCGGACTAGCATCCATACTTCCACAGGGCTTCACCCTTTTCACTTGTGTATGGTTCTGAATCTATTCTTCCTCTTGAAGTTCAAATTCCATCTTTGCACATGTCCCTTTGTGACTTCATCTCTAATGAATACTATTGCCAAACACGTCTAGCACAACTTGAGTTGTTAGATGAATGCCACCTCCTCACTCTTGAACAAAATCATGTTTATCAATAATGCATCAAATGTGCTAAAAAAACATCAAGGAGTGTGACTTTAAAGTCGGTGATCTCATTCTCAAGGAAAATCAAAATTTCACTACTCTAGAAAGGAGCCAACGTGGAAAGTTTTCCCCTAACTGGATTGGACCATACATTATCATGCATATGTATGGTTCAGGAGCCTATAAATTGGACTCCCTTGATGGTAAACCATAAGTGGAACCTCTTAACACATTGTACTTATAACAATTCTACTATTAACATGTATTTTAGTGAGCTCTTAGTCATATTCTTAGATCATCCCTCCATCATTAGCCTCTTCCATCTTCCATCGTAATTATTTGGAATTATGTGGTCATCCATTACTTTCCTAGATGTGACCTTAAATATGAGAACCACGGCTCTACTCATAACATATTCTTTATGGATAGTTTCTCTATTTCGGTGAGAACTCCACAATCATTACATCCATCACCTTCTCATTCACCTATTGGAACCATACAAAGGGTCCAAGGAAGTCTCTTGTATAATCATTGTCCCCTCCCAAGTGGTCTACTTAGCTATTCCCAACTCTTCCCATATCAAAATCAAAATCAAAGGATGCTCCAATTAAAATTCAAAATCTATAAAAAATAGACTGCTCCTTGAAGACAACTTTCATGCAAAAAAAAATGAAAAAGAAAAGAATCAAAATCAAAATCAAAAGAAAGAAATAGACTGATCCCTCAAAGGAAACTATCATATATGTTATCTTTTTCCATCCATATTACATATGCATATAAGGTAGACCATACCCTCAAAGGATGGCTGCTCCTTTTACCATGACATTGAAGGATTCCTTCATTGATCAACCTTCCATTTTATTAGCTTTCTCGAAAAACTTCCCGCATTGATCAACTTTCTTCTAGTATTGTTCTCTCCCCTTTCCCCGAGTTGGGGCATAGACTTAGGAAGACCATTTTTTGAGAACCCTCTTCCCACGTACAAGTTACATCTCAAACCCCTTTGTTATGTCAACATTAGGTCTATGAGTTAACTCCATCCATTATCCCTTTATGATATTTGATATGACTAATAATTGTTTTTACGTTCTAAAACATGTTTTGGTTGCATGTGCCTTGCATTAATTGTATCTTCTCTTGTTTACCTCTAATAAAATGAGAGGCATCTTTTCTTTGTGTGTCCCTTGATACTATGTAATGAATTCATACCTATAGTTCACCATCATTTGGATGTGCTATCTCGATCAATATATCTATCTATCCTAAATACATCAATCTTTACTTACACTAATCAATGATCACATCCGAATTAATTTTGTGTCCACATTACATTCTACCCATTCATCAAATTACTATAACCAAATTCAAAATGAATATGTAATCCTAATCCTCATTAACTATAAAAAAAATCACATCATCAACCATTTATACATATACAAATCTAAAGTAGCACAACATCACATCTAACATCATAATCTAACAATCCAAGTAAATATAAATCATTTCATATTATAATTTTACCATCATCATCAAATATAATTAAAACATGCACCCAATCCTCATAATCATAACATAGATAATAAATACCATCATCATCATAATCATCATCGTAAATCAAATAATCAACATTACATAATACACATATATCAAATCGTGATAAAAATGATATCATATATATATCAAAATCAAATGTATCAATACATCATTGCCCTCTAACGGGATCTCTCAAAGTAGAGATATCAGTGAAACCAAAAAATCAAATGTCAAAAATCCTAATATCCTTCCCTTCTATCTATGGGATGGATCCTCCATCTGTCTATCATCCTTATCACCTCTGCCTCATTATACCCTCTCTCAATGTGGCCGAGCTACACCCGTTGTGCTCCTCGATGGCCCGGCCTCTTCCCAAGTGTGGGACTTTGATTGCTATCAGCTTTTCTATAGATGCTCCTAGTATCATAGTGTCTTCAAAAAGAAAGCTTCTCGATCATGATTCCCTCATTATACTTAGCCTCACAAAACATGCACTAAGGATCTACACTAATATCAATGGAGATCATACCAGAGGTACCATCTCTCCTCCTCCATGCGAAAGGAAAGAAAAGGTCCAGTGTTACTTTTCCTCCACCTATTGCCTCAAGATTATAAACCATTATGGTCACACAGGAAAATGCAAAATATAAAAGGTCCGAGATCTCCAAAATGAACCCTATAGGCCTTCCTTTAAAGGTGGTAATGGTCCTATCATGTATAAATGTGTCCCTCTCCTGGACCATAACATCTCTCTCCATCCTCATCTGATCTAAAAACCGAGCTCTGGCTTGAAGTTTTAGGGCAAAATCCATGCTAACTCGATACCTTTTTGGTCTCTCTCGAATTCTCCATCTCCACCTCTTGCCAGAGCTACCTTTGTATCTCCCCCAATATCAATATCCTCTACCTCCTCCTCTCCTCCTCTATCCACATCCACCTTATCTAGCCTGGGGTGAGTGGTCATCCAAAGTCACCCTTTTAAATCCATTGGGTATGGAGTCTCGACTCCCACGTCATCATCATCATCATCATCATCATCATCTCACAATGCATCCTCCTCCTCCTAAGGGATCTACATGTCATAACATGGCTTGAAACTCCTGTCAACCTACCCCCTCCTCTCCCAAAAATACAAAATAGGAGCATCATCGATATAGTTTGGATGACCCCAAAATGTCTTCATCACTCGGTCAAATTGAATGACCTCGATCATCTATGAACGTCTCCTCCGAACCCATCATGTACACCTCATCCTGGATAACTCTACATAAAATCTTGGCCATGCGGAAATACCTTTATGACCGCCATCTAATCTAATCCTCCAACATTGAGTCTCTAACTCTTTTGCAAACTCTAATCAACATACCAATCCAATCCTCTCTCCCTCATCTCCAAAGGCCCAGCTCACTCCCTCCATCTCAAAAATCCCACCTCTAACTCTTCCTCTAGAACATGGTCAAAATGACCTATAGAATCCTTGGTGGCTTCTTGAATCACTTCTATGTGCTCATATACCCAAAGATAAATAAGAAAACAACGCTCTAGTCTTTTGATCCCCTACCTACCACTATACATTTATAACCCATGGTACACTTGAACTCTAATAAGGCGTGTCCTAAAAAAAATACCATATGGTGATCCAAAATGTCTTCCACTACACCATCTTTTGTGCCCATGGAAACTAAGATCCACCAAAGTCTTAGGAAATGCATAACAAGATATAACCATCATCACCATATATATCAATTGGTTGTGTGACACCCTAGCCTTGTACCTCAACTCATATGAAAAGGACCCTTGTGCTTGACAAGAAAACTTTGATGTGGGGTACATCAAATCCAAATATCCACGTCAATAATGCCAATCATGTCATCACTTAGGTAATGGGAACTATGTTCTCCCACCAACCTGTGTAGGAAAGCTCAAGATCCTATATACATCCTCCATGGGGTGATGGTCATCTCCAACTTGTCCTAAACTAGAAGGTACCATCTCTCTCACCAAAATTATCATTAGCCCCACATCTAATGGGATCATCTGCAAAAAGATAATATCTAAAGCCAACTAACCCCATTATGTCCAAGTGATCCCACTCAACATTTGTAGCATCTCCCATGATCTCGATCATATAGATAAGGCACTCTATCTCTCAAGTATAAGGTATCTCTAGCCTGCAATCACAAAAAAACATGCAAACATTAGTTCAAAATCCAAAATCCATTAAATTTGATAAAAATCCAATTTAAGGGCCCAACGATTAACCATGCGTTAGATCCTAAGGCAATCCAATCTAACCCTATTTGACATCGAAAGATATGGCGATTTGAAGTTTTAGGGCAAAACACCTAAGTTGTGTTCAAAATTTTGCATGTTTTGGTATGATCACCATGCCTAAGGGCTTAGTCTGTCGACCACACCGGTCACCGCCAGAAAGAGCTTCTCCAATGGTGCCATTTCGACGTCATCCCATTTTTCTAAAAAAATGTAAAAAAATAAATAAACAACAAAATTAAACTAAAAAGGTCAAGCTTGATTTTTATTACTCACCATCCTCCTACTCTGCTGTTGGTGTTTCCTTGAAACTCCCTGTAGGCATCCATTTATCAATCTTATCTTTAATCGCTATGATCTCTCTCATCAATTTCACACGTGAAATGAGCATCATAGGTTGATGCTTAAAATGCTTATATAGCCATCGACACCTAGTTGCCATCATGTGACCCTTGGGTCTCTTTGTTGATATGCCTTAGTTGCCATCTACAAATCGATGGCTTTGGTATCCTTCACTTTGGATTTCCCATCCTTGTTTACGATCTCTTCTTGGGAATTATTCAAAGTCCACCTTTGTGGCCATCTTCATCTTCCTTTCATGACATGTTATTCCAATACTCTAATCCTATCCTTTTTTGATTGCGAAGTCCACTTTTGTGGCCATAATTATCCCCTCTTTGGGCATGTTATTTTTAATCCTATTCAATTTGCGCACAAAGTCCACCTTTATGGCCACACTCATCTTCCCCTTGGGGAATATTATTTCACCACTTGCCTTTTCAGCCTTTTCTAGTGTTATGTGTTAGGGCACCATTGTTTTCATTCTCATCCTTTATAGCGGACACATATTTTTTATCCTAAACTAGATTCCTTGTGTACCATCTCTCTAAGGATTTCACATAATTTTTGCATTTAGTTGTACATACTTTGATGCTCACCTATGACCCCATGATCATTTTAGATTGCATCCATATGAGAGCTTTCCCATTGGATTCTCTCCATTTTGCAGTGATTTTCACCCACTTGTTGGCCTATAGAGCATTGTCACCCATCTCCATTGAGACCACAATTTCCCCTCTACCGATGTGATATTGAGTCACCTCCATGGTTTTCATTTTTATTGCAATCCTTTTTTGCTTGGGGCATTTTGCCTTAGGCTATCCTTTTACCCATCTTTCTTCACCCAACCGCCCTTCATCATCTAGCTTTTTCAAATGCATAATCAAATTCCTTTGGCATCATCAATCCCCATTTGAGGGGAGCTCATCATCTATCTTTTTGTCAATCCTCATCATACAATTTTTCTCTCCACCCGCCCTTCATTTTTTTTCAATCCTCATCTCATGGCTTCACAATTTTTTTCTCATGGCACAAACCACTCAACAAAAAGGGGAAAATATAAACACCTAAAATTAGTATCTCTACCCTTATCTACCTACATGCACGTATTTTTATTAGGATCCTATCTAGGTCCCTTTTTAATTAAATACATCCCCTTAATTTAATTAAAATTCCCATCCCATCACCTTTAGTTAATTTAATTAATTAATTAGTATCCACATCATATCATTCCCTAATCCACTTTCTATTTAGGATGATTTTATCCTAAAGCCCTATTTTATGATTTTTGTAGCTTTCTTCCTATATAATTTTATGCCCTAACTATCCATGATTTATCCCCAAGCAATATAATCCCACACACATGCTTTAAAGCACATTCCAACTATTAAAATAAAGAAATCACACCAAAAACACAATTTGCTAGCCCATTGGGGAAACTTTCCCCACAATCAATAGTGACCCAACCTAGTCGCCATCGACCTTATAAAATTAAGTTAAATACTTCCAAAAAGGGACCCAAAATCATATGCATGAGAATTTTAGAGCTTCCTCATGACTTATGAACTCTCCCTCATGCTCAAATGTTCCTACAATAACCACAAAAACCTCCCGGACATCCATTGAACATGTTTGCATCACTCATGATCATACTTCATGAGATTATCACTATTTTTGTATTGCTTTAATCATATTTTTATTATATTATCATTGTTCTTCTTATAGCTAACATTTTGTAGGTACAAAATAATTTCTATTTCAGCTCCTTTTCATGCAGGTTCCCTTTTCATGATAACTATGCCTTTTTGGTTCCGTGAGCCATCTCTATCCCTCAAGAGGTGTTCTGCCTCTCTGTCTCAACTTGCTAAAACCCTTATTCACTTCCTCTGTTGCATTGAAAGCAACTTATCTACATCTTGGTCACCATCGCTTCTCCCCGGTCACCATCGACCTAGGTCTTGATTCCTAATCCACCCTTTCCAATCTCTATTTTTGTCATTTTCTAGATTTTGATTCCTCATATCCCTTCTACAAGTTGATGCCAACATCTTCAAACCTTTGCCACTTCAAGATTGCACTTGAATCTTGTAGGGCTTGCATATTCAACTCATATTCTAGATCCTCCTACCTAAGTTGTCATCGACTTGCCTATGCACACAACTGGATCATCGTTGAGCCAAGATAGGTCATCGAGATATAGCGAGGATCCATCATCACTTTGTGCCCATTCATCCACCACATCAAGTTAGAGGTACTATAAACCCTCCATGTTATGATTTTCTAGTTTCTTTTAGTAGCTAGTTCATTCATTTGATTAGGAATGAAGAAACTTGTTGAACAATTTCATCAAAGTAGTGATTCACAATAAATCATATATCAAGAGCATGAATGGACAACTTGAAACTAATTGCATCTAGGTGATACTCACAAATGTGAATCACTAAGACTTATTAAGATATAATCCATACCATCACCATCTCAAATCAAATAATATTGATAATTTTTCCCCATAATCAAATCCACCTAGCTTTCTACCCCATTACAAACATTTAGAAATTGGTGTACTTTACAAACCGTCATTATTTCAATCCCTTCTCTTTGAATTCTAAACAAGTGGCAATTCCATAGTGTAAAAATTAAGGGATGATTTTTAGGATTCATTTTCATTGTTTTGAGTCAATATGAATTTATCATATTTCTTGAGTAGTGATTCATAAAAAACCCATCTCTCTCATACACTAATGGTCTAGTTGGAACTCACTACATCTACTTGATGCTCTTAAGTGTGAAGCAAAAGGACCTCTCGAGATATCATCCATACCAACACTACTTTGATTAAAGGATGCTTAATGATAGTGTTTCCTCCACTGTCAAGGTAATTTATCTTGAAAGCCCCATTTCAAAAACCTTTAATAAGTGGTGTACCTTGTAAACCATTTATTATGGAGCTCCCTAATTCTTTCATTTTTATGAAAGAAGTGTTTCCATAATTCATCAAATTATGTGATGATTTTTTAAGATTCCATTGAAATTTTTAGATTCATCTACATTAACCCATATTTCATGAGAAGTGATACTCATAAGGGTCAAGCATTAGGACATCTCATGACGTCGCCCATAATGGTACTACTCGACTATTTCATTTCAAACCAAGTTTACCTAAGAGAGGTGGGGTTATATTGGTAAATTTATAGATTCAAACCCCTAACCTAATAGTAAAGTATGATGTAGACATTTCAATAACCCTATAGAACCAAAAAAGGTACTACTTTGGCTCAAAATCATGCAACCACTTCAAAAATCACTCCCTTACTCTTTTCTTTACATAAAAATTTGTTTTAAAACATAAAAATTTATTATTGAAATAAAAATATGGGATCCACTTGGATAAACTTATTATTTTAGATAAGACAGCCTAAAAAAACTCCAAAATATGCAATATAGAGTGGAAAACCAAATAAAAACTAACTTTAGACTCCAATGTAAAGGAAAATATCCATATAAATCCTAATCCTCAAGACAAAATCATAAGTAACATACAAGGTTATATATTTGAATATTACATAAAAACATGAATGGCCTTGCATAAGGTCACCAAAAAAAGATGAGATCAACTCTCACTTCCATTCTTCTTTATCCTTTTTAAAAATATCCTTTGTATTGATCCATCATTCTCTTTTTTAGCATGCCAACTAAAAGGATATGCACATGTAGTCCTTATAGTAGTATACTATTAATTACAACTATCATTGTTTATCTATTTTACAATTCCTAAAATCAACTATGTTAGCAATATTTTAGGTCTAACATTTAGATCATCTATTCATGAATAGGAAAAGTGTCAACCTATGAAGACTGTATATTTAATGCCTAATCGACTAGTTGTTGTCAGTCCAATTACATCATTTTCCCATGGCTCATATAATTTGTGACCTCCTAGTTAAAGCTATTAGATAAACATGGTTTTTTAAATTTTAGTAAGGTTTCAGTGATCCATGAATTGTAAGAATCTAGTAGATCAACCCATTTAACAAAAATAAGACTTATATTTGAGGGATCTTTTAGCAACAATTCTAGTGTCTATAAAGATCTCAATATGCCCCCTCATTTCTATAGACAAATGTGGGTAGAGGACAATTACATTAAAAATGGGACTTGTGTCTAAATGTTAGGAAAATTCAACCAAGTAAGCATTCTCATTCATTGTATTTAAGATTTTGCAAGGTCTAAAATTTCTAAGTTTTTATTTGTGATAAGAGCATTTAATGCACCTCTATTTTCTCAAGTGTACCATAAAT
This sequence comes from Taxus wallichiana var. yunnanensis, assembly GCA_018340775.1. Lineage (NCBI taxonomy): Eukaryota > Viridiplantae > Streptophyta > Pinopsida > Cupressales > Taxaceae > Taxus > Taxus wallichiana. The sequence continues at coordinate 992,032,506 of CM031240.1, forward strand.
TTTTCTCCTCCTAAAATACTTGCTCCCCTCCTATGGAAAATTTACCTCTCTTTATATCCTTCATTCATGAACCTTAAATTATATTTCACATGTTGTTGTATACTTTTGATATTATTCACAAAACCATATGCATAATAGCTAATACATGCTCATTGGGTAGGTAAAATAATTAAATTACACCCTTGGGATTTCTATAAACAATATGAAAATAATACTCACCGGTGGACCTCTTAATGCTAGAATTGTAAAAAAATGACATCTAGAATAAGCCCAGTATCCCATTATTTTAAGTTGTTTCTCACTACACACCTTGGTAAAATTCCTAATCCCATATTCAAACCTCTATTTTCCCATCTATTTGCAAGTGATAGGATGAAATATATTGTAACTATTGAAGCTCAAATTTACACCCATCCTAAATCACAAGAATCTAGGGCTTTGAGGCAACATGAGACTATCTCCAAGTTGTGGGAATTGAACTAAGACATACCTCTAGAGAAGGCCGACTTCCTCTACTTCCTCTAATCCTAATGCTAAACTACTCCTAGGAAATGAAATGAAACTATCTAACTCTACTCTAAAATTCTAAGGGACCAAGGTGAGAAGGAGATGCATAAAACATAAATCCTAAACTAGAGAAGGTGATAACACAAAAAATAAGGGGAAAGATACTTCTGAAAGAGATAAAATGGGAGAAAATGATGATGAAGAGGACCAAAATAATGATCACTATTCCGCATAACGTTTAAATTCCCACTTCCACGATGCACAAAAAAATAAATATTCCGAGAAAACATATAAAACATACCATGAATGAATGAAAAGGAAAGGAGAAATAATAAAATACCCACTAAGGTAGAAACGAGCCACAAAAAAATGATTTATTTCTTTAAGATCATGCACAAATAGTTTACAATGCATAAAGAAGATGCAAAATATTCACAGAATCGTGATCCAAGGCATGTAACTCTAAAACACTCGTGAAACACAAAATTATTCCCTCATATTCCCAAAGTATCCAATATTACAACTGAGCATCATATTACAATATATAAAAAATTGGAGAAGAGGAAAGAAGAAGGAAATAGAGAGAAATTTGAATTCCTCATTCCACCCACCAACCACTTCATTAATTTTTTTTTAAAAGATTTGAGCACCACTAAAAATCCATTTCCCCACACCTTTTTTCTTGCTAAAGATAAAATGGGCACCCATACTACATTAAATTCTAGTGGTTGCGTCGCTTGAGTAGCCTTTTATGTGCTAGGGATGTTTTCCTCTTTACTTTGGTAGCTCACCTACCTTCATTCGAATGAAAAAAATTCCATCGCATAAAGGAGGTTGAGATTTATCCAATGATATAAGACTTGAAAAGATCAAATCATTGCATCGAAGGTAATATGTATTTTTAGTTCCATGCAAAAACTATAATTTTCCTTTGTTGTGTGACTTTCACGGCTTCTCACTACTTTTCTTATGTATGCGTAGTTTTTAAAATATCCACGTTTTTTCCTTTGGCCACAAATTACTAATTATCTTGCCTCATTCCATGGCTTCTTCCTATTTTTCTTTTATCCACAACTTTTCCCTTTACGTTGTGGCTCACTTAAAATCTTCTATGGCATGCTTAAATCCTTTCGTGACTTTTCTCTTTAGGCCACGACCCACTTAAAACCTATTCTTCATCTGGCACTCATTCCTTTTCTCGCATATATTCTTATGTATCTTGGTTTTTAAATATCCATGAATTTTCTCTTTTGGTCATGGTATTGAAAAATCATCAAACCTTCAAATCCATACTTATCCAAGTTGTTCAATTTTGCAAGGGTGTAAAATGAACAACATTTTTGACGACTCACAAGGAACACCTACCGTTGGATGAATTGATTAGTGGCCTTGAAGCATTCATTGGGAATGGAGTCAGTCCGATGATTTGAAATATGATATGAACTTGGAGAATAACCCCGAGACCACTTGAAGCAACGATGAACTTGAAATTAATTGGAAAATTAAAATTGGATTCCCAAATTAAATTTTAGGTGCTCGCATTTAATTCTCTCGAGATGTTTGGCACCGATCCTCGATACCTTCCCCAAACAATCTTGAAAACATGATGAAGACTATACACAAGAACACCCTCAAGCAAGAAGACTGTAAAGTACTTAGGAAAGAAACCTAGATTCTTTGTAGTGCCCATTTAAACAACCACTTGAGACCTAAGAAATAACCTAGGGTTAGCTAGAAAATTATAGGATAATTTTTTTATTAGAAGTATCTACATTCAGGTTGCCAAACATCAGTTTTCACTAACAGGTTTCAAAAAATCCTATTTACCAAAACAAAAGTTTCCTTTATTAACTTATATCAAGTTCACAAGGTTCAAAATTTAGGGTTATATGCTTTAGTTAGGTTCAGGGAGTAGTTTACCCCCATACCTGCTCTCTAACAGGCTCAGAGTTTTAACTAGATTTTTCTCTTACTTAATGCTTCCAAAATTTCCCTAAACCATTTCCAATGGATAGGAAATTTTCTCACCTTTCCGGTGATATAAGGAAGTCCTCCTAACTCCTTGTAGAACTCAAGATATGAGTGAGCGGACTTCCTAGGAAAATTTTCAAGGGGTAAGTTTTTAAATTTGGTCTACCCCTCCCAGGGTGCCATATGGTAGGCCCCGATTGGTTACGGGATGGCGGGGCCGCGGACCTTTTTGGGAAATTTTTCCAAAGTCCAAATTTAAATTTTTCTATAGTTAGATTAAATCTTATTATTATTTTTGAATGCCAAATTGAAGTAAAACTTCAAATGGCCATAACTTGAGCTAGAAAGCTCGATTTTGGGAAAACGAGGACTTTTCGGAAAGCTCTCGATGCCCTCTTTGCATAGGGATAATAAATATTAGAAATTGATAAATTTTTAGGGGTAAATTTAATGAAAACAACATGCATAGTTTTAATAGTGAGTCGACGTTTTCAAATTCTCAATTCGGTTAAATTAGAACTCCTCCTTCACTCAACATGTCAAACAGACATGGAGGATTAGTATAGGGAGGGTTTAGAGTGTTTTAGGGAAGTTGATTTGTCCAATTTGTTCAAGGTTGCATTTTTCCGGTAATAGACAAAAATGACTATGCAAGTTCCCAATTTGATTTTACATGGTCTTGAAGGTTCATTCTTAAATGTTGAGGTCAATTTGAATCCTTTAAGTCTTACTAGGTATGAATTTCCATGTTTCATAACTTATTGTTTGGTATAAGTTTGAACTGCTCATTTTTATTAAAATGTGCATTGCCAGAATGAAGTTTAAAACAGTGAACTGTTTCTCTTAAATTTGTTTATCAATTTTGTCTTTTGAAGGTGCATATGATCCCTAAACTAGTCAAATACATTTAATTAAAACCAATCAACCATTCAATAATAATTTTGCAAGGTCTTATTTCTAAATGCAACTCATTCCAAGAGAACAATATATTGTCTTTTATTTCATACGCATGCTTCTTTTCCAAACAACAAATTACAATCTTTAACAACAATTTCAAATCCAATACTCAATGCAAACTTGAGGAGAAGATGCAATCTTTTATTGATTCAACAACTACATCTTTACAACTTATCATTTTTCCATTTTGATTTGGTTTCAAAATATAAAATACAATACATATAATATCATTTACATTTCTCTTCCCAAAACAGATGACAATTATAAATCTCCTTTACATTTCTCAATCCAATTTCAATCTTACATTGCCAACACAAGTGTCTTCACATTGCAAACATTATACAACTCATCCACTCAAGGTGGGAAAAGTTTTTATCCTATAAAATTGACGAGGGCAATTTTGTGGGTAACCATACCAAATTTTGTCTTGGTCCCTCGTCAGGGACCCCTCTGCGTTCGGAATGTTATAAAATCCCTTTCCAGGAAATCTAGTTCTCCGAACTTAGTCATTTTGGTCCTTTTTGGCTGGGCACACCTTTTATCTATGTAACACAGACTAAATTTGCACCCCCTTCATTTCCTTTGGCGCACCCTTTGAAGTGTTGACACATCAATTGTTGCGCCTTCCCGTGATGCACCTTTCTTGCATGCGCCAAGGCGCATGCGCCTTCATGTCAACAACAAAATTGTTGCACCATGTTTTGGTGCGCCAAGGCGCTCGAAATCTAGTGTTGATAGTCCTTAATTTATGCGCAAAGGCGCACATAATTCCGTGTTGACATGCGTATATCCGTGCCAAAGGGCACAAAGTTTTACGTGTCGACACATGTTTTGGTGCACCTTTTAAAAAGTGGTTGGCGCATTTATTACACCTTTGCCTATATATAGGCGCATCCACCCTATCACTTTCACAATCGAAAACACGTGATAAAATTTATTCCTCTCGCACTGTCAGTGGCGCCCGCCCCTCCTCGTATTGCGTTCGTGGACCCCACTTCATCTCTCACATTCTATATATTCCGGTATGTGGTCCTTATTTTTCTTGTGTTTTTGTTTTTGTTGGTTGGTTGTTTGTGAGGTTGGTGTATGGATCTGAAGCTTTAAACCCCTCCTGCCATTCTTGCAAAATCTCTCCCCCCAAACCATTTTTATCCTCTTTCCAGATCTACTGGCCAAGAGGGCTCTGCCTCAAAAATGGATCTAGACCTCTTTGTTGTGTTCCTCCCACTGTCAAAACATGACAAGAAAACCTGAAAATCACGAACTAAAGAGGCAAGAAACCTAAAAGTTGGTTCCAGGCTGCATTTCTCTCTTGGCGCAATCACCACTCCTGCTGCATAAAACACAAACATAAGCTACAACGCATAAAACTTCTGACAACACGTGCCCTTCTTGCGCCATACAAAAACTAAACCTTTGGCATAGGCGCAATCATCCTTACAACAACACGTAGTGCCATGCAAGCTTTCCCTACGCCGCGCCAAAGTCCCCCTTTGCGCACACAATTTTGGTGCTACACGCATTAATCTTGCGCTCTATGTCTATCGCTATCTTTCTTAGACACCAAAGTTCCATGTTACATGCAAAATACATGCGCCATTGGTGCACCCTGCCCCCATGCAACACCAAGATTATTTGCGCCCAGTATAAACCGCATATAACGGCGCAGGCGCACTCCTATTTACAACAAAAAATATGTCATATGCAAAATCCTTACGCCCTGCACCCTTTGGCGCTGATTTATTCCTTGTAACACTCTGTTTCTGTGCGCCATTCTTTTAACTCTGCAGCCTGCAGTGTCCCTGCGCCCTGCGCCTAGAAGCCTTAAAATCACTAACTCCTTGTTTTGTAAAGCTTTAATGGAAGATCTGATAGCTAATATGGCTCTTTGGTGTTGGACTTCTCTTCTTCTTCTTACAGATCAACAACTGAACTTAGATCCATATATGTCTACATCAAGCAAAAGGCCAACCAAGTCAAAGGGTAAGGCTAAGCTTATAGAGGAAGAGATGAAGTATAAATATCAGAGGGTCAGAATGCCCGAGTCCCAGGTAGAATGTGACCTGGACATTAGAGACTCCGAACTCGGTCACATCGACATGGAAGATTTCGGGCCGTAACTAGAGAGTCACTGGAAGTCCTGGGACAAGCCTAGTGGAAAATCTCTACACTTTCTTTGGGAATTCCCCTCGTATTAGCATGATAAATAACAAATTTATGATGGTAGTGGCCCATTTACAACAAAGACACAAGGTGTGTTGAAAATGAAAAGGGCGAGGTCATAATCAACCTCACTACCCGACACTTTGAAATCATGCTAGGCATTCCTCACCACCGACATTTTGTGGCTGTAAGCCAAGAGGACTGCACCAAGGCATGGGAGGATAATGAAGACAAGTGCATGCAGCTGATGAATGAAGTTTACTTAAAGAACAAGAAGGTGATAACCAGATGGCCACAGGTTATTCACCGTAGTGACTTCTCCGAGGAACTGAGTGATACCATCACTTTCCTAAGTAGAGTTTTTGGGCTTTCTGACACCCATTACTTTCACAAATGGATGCTCAGGTATCTTGAAACCATGAACAAGAATGTGCCGGATCAACGCTTTGAGTGGGCGGAGATCATAAGCAACACCATATCCGAGCAGCTCCAACAACTCACCACAACGGGGAGGTTCTACATGAACTCCTACGTAGTCTACGCTGCAGCCTCAGAGAGGGATTATCCAAGACCGAGCCGATGCAGAGTTTGGCCTGTGTAAAGATATATGAATACTACCTCGAGTCAAGCCGAGAACAAAGATCCCGCAGTTTACCAAGATCAATGATGCTTTCTTCTATGGCATCGTCTACCTTTTGAGGCCAAATATGACTCATGGTTGGATGACCAAGAGCATAGTCACCGCGACTGAGAAGTGGGGAGCACTGTTTACCCAATTCCCCACCTTCACCTATCTCAGAGCGGCCAACTTCTTGGGAGCCCACCAAATTACCGAGATATGCTGGCCCCAAGCTGATCCTATTAGAGTTGTCCAGATAGCTCATAACCTACCATGAGAAGTGTTTGAAGAGAAAGAAGGGTGGAACTCCTTTCCCCCTTACAGTGGGAAGGTACACCTGCATTTCCCACCACAAAGCTTGAGAAATGTTCATAAAGCTAGAACTGTTAAACATTAAGCACAATTTCCCGGCGAGGCCCACTTTTGATCCAAGGAATTACCTTCCCAAGGAAAAACTTGATCCTATCCACATTCCACAGATCGAGGACATCTATATCGACCTGTATCATGAGGTCGAACTTAAAAGGAAGGATCACTCTCACCTGGCCCCGACAGAGATTATTTAGTATGGCGTGGCCATTGTTCCAAAAGGTTATCAAACTACCGATCAAGAAGTTGATCAGGTGTATCTTGACATGGATGGGGACAACTAGCCGTTTTTTGAAATTGACAGAACAAAGGCACCTCAAACCATTGAGGTAAGGGTTAAGGAGACCTTGCGCATGATAAACATTGGTGCAGTAATGAATGACCTCATCTACCTCGGAGTAGATTTCACCATGTCCCCTTTGGGCAATGTACCTATCGAGCCAAGCATCTTAAAGGTCAAAGGCAAGGATAAAGAGGGAAAATCAAGCTCTGCTCAAGAAGGAGCTCCTGAGAGCCCTCCTTACGCCACACAAGAACAGGTTATAACTCTAGCATCCCCGGAGAAAGAAGTGGCGGAGAGTGTCCCAATGGGCACATCCACTCAGGATGTCGCCACTACTACAACTGCTGAGGTCCCTTCTATCCCCTCTCCCTCTCCTCCTTCTCCTCCTCGCATGACTCAAGCGACCGTTCCTTTGGTCGTATCCTCTCCCCCATCTTCTACTATTCCCCCTTCCTTGTCATCCATCTTCTCTTCTCTCACGAGCTGTCCCCCACCATTTCTTCTCTCATCTCTCAGCTCCCTTCCATTCCCATGACTACCTCATCTGCAGTATCTTCCTCCCATGAGCACTTTCCCGGCCTCTCTCGATGCCACCGCCATGTGTCTCTAAACATTTCCCCTCATCCTTCAACTACTCCCTTTTTCCACCACTAGTCCTCGCTCCCTCGTAAGCCTAGCATGGATTTCTTAACACCTTAGCCAACATAAGAGGAAAGTCCCTATTGCACCAATGGACTTTTTCATCATCCCAAAAAAGGGGATAAGAAGCAAAAGCATATAACCCGCTTCTCTCGAGTGCATCGGAGAGAGAGTAATGGAGATCACGTATCCCGATCCTTCAAAGGATAAAAAGGATCTGGATCTCTCCAGATTATATAAAGTGACCCAAGTCACAATGGTAACGCTTCTAAAGTCTTCAAGGGGAGGGCCTATCTGGTGGATGCCCTTTGATGAAGCTCCAAGCGAAGGAAGAGAAGAGGTTATTAAAAGAACAAAAAAACACCTTCTCCACGCCCCGCATAAAATGGGCAAGCACACCTCCTACAACGCCACCGAAACTCCTAAGGTCCTAAGCTAGGATAAGATAAACGAGTATGCCAAAATTGGCAAACAAGGTATGGCAGTTTCTACCTGAGAGATCAGATCCTCAAAGATAGCAAGGAGGTAATTGTCAAGTTCACCAAATTGTATCAACATCATTCGGGTGAACAAAGATCTCCAGTGATCATTTAGACCTATCTCCGAAGAGTTGGACCATGCAAGGTTGCAACATGAGACGCTCCAGTAAAAATGCTCGATTCGCTCGGATTTTTTATTTGGTAAAATTCAACATTTTCGATCACCCTCAAGGTACCCAAAGAAGATCCTTGCTGCGTTGGATTACCGTGTCGATCGATGGAGTTCATTCCTCGAGAAGATTGAAAAGGTCAATGAGAAGCCCTGGATGCAATGCATCAAATGGAGAAAATTGTTCTAAGAATGTCTCCAAGTTTGCTAACTCCTTTCACCTTGAGGAAGGAAGATGAAACTATCCGGATCTTTAAGGAGATCGTCTCGCAAGGGCTAGGGCCAGAAGCCACTTTTGACACTGAATGCATCAATAACCTTCTAGCTTGCCATGATTTTGTGGGGTACCTGATGGAGGCAGGTAATGAATATTTCAAGCTCCCTAAAACTCAAAGATTAGTGGGAGACTTGTGAGGTAATCGGTGATCATACAAAGGGTCCTACCCAGGATCAACTTCAGCTAATGATCAGTAAATTCATGGAATATCAGACTCAGTTCCACATCACCTCTCCCGAACAACAACAGAAGCAAGATACCCCCTTTCAGCCGCGAGACGATGATGAATAGCCTTCTTCCTCTTGGCTTCCTTTTTGTAAATATCTAAGAGTATGTTGGTACAAATGATGACCTCATCCATGTTGCACCATGGGATGTTGTCATCCACCAAGTTGTCCAAAGTCAACATTGACTTTTAGATATTTTGTAGATATTTTGTAATTAGTTGTTGGTTGCTTTTTGCCTTCTCTCTTCTCCTTCTTCTATATATACTTGGATACTTGTTGTATTCAAGGTGGTGGATACTTTTTAGATGAAAAATAGAAGTGAGAAGAAAAGGCTTTGTACTTTTGTAATAGGAGAAAACATTAATACAAATATTAAGACTTTGTGCTAAATATGTGTGTTATGAGCATTTAATCTTTCTTATGTCAGATTTATGCATTTATTCTGTTGGATCTATCTCTACTTTTTTGTCATTTATTCATCAATATTGCTTTGTTCGTCTATGCAAGTAGGTTCGGCTCTGTTTACTACCAGCCCAAAACATAGACCCTCTGACCTTTTTGCTTTGGAATTCATTTCTTTTCTCCCTTCGGATCTATCCTATCTCCTCACTTCACTTCTTTCCCTTCTTTTCATAGTCGAAATACCCCAACCGGGATGAGATCCCAAATCAAGGCTATATTGTGAGACTTGCGTGAGATTCCTCAAAATAGAGAATAGCATTATAAACCAGCCACTTTGTTGACTCAAAGAGGGCTATGCCCGCACACACAAGTGTTGGCTCGTCTATCCATGGATCTGTCCACCGCATGCATTTTTGGACCAACAAGGTTACAATAAAATTTGCTCAAAAGAATGGGATTGTCAAACTGTAACTTCTTCTTGCTCCAAACAACAACATGCTGATTTCTCCATCTTTTTTTTTTTTATCACAACAAGGAAGGGGGAAAGGCAACGCTCTCCACCTAACCAAGACATCCAATGAGAAGGGAGAAGCCATCCTTCCTCATTGGCCCCGAGCCCCAACCATATTGAAATAGAGCATGAAAATCAACACATGGCAACAATGGCTTCTACAACAACAAGCAACATTCTTCACATTGCATACAACAATAAGAAAATACAGTCCAAGCAAAGACAATAGTTCCCAACTGCATTTGAAATCATTCACACAACACATAGGCTTGATCAAGCAAGCCAACAAGAGCAAGAACTATGGGGAACTACTTATGCCTCCCTATTTGGAATTGGGCATCCACCAAAATCATACCACCAATAAACATATCAAATCCCATAAACCTTATATCTCCCAACCCCTCCTTATGCCCCCAAAGTTTCTCCCTTATGCCCCCAAGAGTAAGAAATGCAAGAAGTTTCTTTTCCAAGGTGGATCCCAAACCAAAACTCCCTCCATAATAAAATAGATGCCATTGGCATTCCCTTATCCCCCCCATATGAAATCCCCATAGCCTTCTCCTACACATATCCTAAGCAGTCTACCCAACCAGCCAAGAATACGAAACACATTCACCATTTAAACATGCATGCAAGAGAAAGAAAACATTAAAAAGAAAGCTCAAGATCCTACCTCTCCATACTGGAGTTTGTTCCAAGCTCACAAGATTTCCAAAATGCCAAATACAGTCCAAAATCAGCAAGGTTCAAGTATGCAAAAGGACTCCAAGCTTCCTCCACAACAAGCTCCAAAAACAACAAAAAAAAATGTGCCCCCAAGAGGAAAACAACAAAGTTTCAACAACCATAAACAAGCAAGGAGTTTCACTTTTAAAGGAGAGGGAAGAGAAGAGGATGATGTGGATCCATGTGGGATGCCACATCATTCTTCCTCAACCCCAAGAGGAAATCAACATCAATCACCAAATCACAATAAATAAAATGACAATATGACTTACACACTCCAAAATAACCCATACTCCAAAAGGACTGAATTAAAAATATGTAAGGGAAGTGCAATTAAAACTTACAAATTGTCACTTCAAAATGCATTAAAAATTCCTAAATTTAACCTCCAAACCATAGGCATGGTTGGTGGATCATTTTGAGAGGTGTGGGACAAGTTTAACTTGTCCCACAAGCCTCCAAATTTGGCCTCCAAGGACAAATTCGAATTCCTAAGGAGATGAAGTGTTAAACCTTCCAAAATCTGCCTTACATACTCTTACATGTTTCTTACACATTAACTTACACACTCTTCCAACATTAATATCTAAAATCAACAACTTCATTAATTACATTCCATGTCCCCACTTTAATTTAATTAAAGTTTAACTATATAATCTCTCACATTAATCTACCACATTTAAATTAATTACAAGAAGGAACACATTACTAATAAAATACAAACAACAATAAATAAAAAGGAACACATTAATAAAATACATATCCCATGGTCACATATAATGGAAATTCCCCCCCATGGGAATCCCAACAAACACACACACACAAAAACAGTTGCCATGGTGACCTTGTCGATTTCACCCGAATTCTAATATGGTTAGTCTCCAGTCCCCTGACATTGTTGTGATTTTTAAACTACAAAATGCAAATACCTCCTTCGGCCTCATGGCCATATCAGAACATCCAAAATGATATAAACAACATTTCAAGATCATCTAGCACATGAATCACAACAATATCAAGAATTCAACATTATCATTTTAATTCATAAATTAACTATATCATCATCTATATTATTCCATACTAGGTCTACTCAAAATATCAAATGTCACAAGTCCAAATCAACATCTATAATATGTCCATGTCAACAGTCTATCATCATCCACATATCAAAATGTCTCTAGTAACCATCATGCATACTAACTGAATCCAGATCAATAATAATCCATGATCTAACATCTAACCATCATACTAAAACAAAACATAATAGTGTCCATAATATCAAAATCAAAATATCTAAAAGTGTCAAAGGAAGTGGACATTACAATTACCAACAATGTAATGTGCTGAAATCACTGGAGGAATTGAAATCATAAACTAATATGTACAAGATGCAATGAAATATCTTAACGTGAAGGTTTGAGGTAAATCCCATTGACTAGGATTTGAAATACATTCCCATCATTATTAGAAAAATGAAATGAGTTAACCACCTCGCAAGAAATGATAATGTATGATCCACTCCTGATAACATCAAATTTGGAGTGTCTCCTTGGTTTAGCTCGATCGAATCCCATTTCAAAAATAGATCTCCAACCTCAAATTTCTGATCTCTAGCCTTCTTATCAAACCACTATTTAGTTGATGCCTGATGTTATTCTAATCGACCATGGTGGAATTCATCAGTTCCTCAAGCTCCACTAATTCCACCATTCGATAGTGTAAGATAGTTAATCTAATCTAAGGTAGTGTAAGATAGTTAATCTAATCTAGGAGGACATCAACCATAGTAGATAAATGTACTAAAACAATATGTAAATTAAATAAATCAAGTAAACTAATGAAATAAAGCCCTAATACACAAGAAGGAAGTAAGAAAGGAACTTAGTTTACAATTGGTGAATGTCGCAAGGTGTCATAGGTCTAACTAGAAATTCTAGGAATAGGAATGAACATGCAAAAGTCCTAAAAAGAATGGATCTGAAGGATATGAGTGGACTAGGGCACTTGAGACTAGATTGGGGTGCCCACAGGCACTCCGGTATGAATTTTGGGTGCCTTGGTTTGGGAAAGATGTCCGGAAATGGTCTTTTCAAGGTTGGAAGGTGATCTCGCAACTCTTCACCTGTCACACTAAATTGTGTTGTCAGCCAATGTTCCAAATATTCTAAGATGAATAAAATGACTTGCAAGAGACCAAAGAGAAGTATCAAAACCTTAAAAAATAAAACACATAATGAATGGGTTGGATCGACCTCAACCACCATAATAGTGGTCTTACTAATTGAGCGCCGCACTACATTTTAGACACGTATGTAGTTCTAGTGTGTGTGTGTGTGTGTGTGTGTGTGTGTGTGTGTGTGTGTGTGTGTGTGTGTGTGTGTGTGTGTGTGTGTGTGTCGTGCCCTAGGTGCTCTTATGTTAGTTGCACTTTGTGAAATGGTGAGAAATAGTTAAATGTAGAATATGTAATAGTATGTGTGCATGAAATATAATAGAATACCTCCCCCATAAAGTGTTATGCAAATTTCCTAGCTTGTGCCTTGATGATGGAGCTATGTGGATGTCAATGCAATAGATGGATGCAAATCTAGATGGAGTGATAGTATTGTATGATGATAGATCCCTCATTATGGTCTCATAACTTTATATTTATAGGTTCTCTTGGTATAATTTCGTAATTAAACCCAAAAAGGCTGACCACATAAAAGATAAGAATGAAAAATGATTAGAAAAGACCCAAAAATGGTGGGAAAGTGGAAAAGAAACTAGGGCCTCCCCGTGGGACCAGTGGAACCCATGGGCACCCCTGTTAGGGTTAAGATGATGCATGATCTTTGGAAATGACTGGGTAAATAGGTGTAATAGGTCACAAAATATGGAATAAAATATTAAGATGGCCAAAAGGATGGGGGTTAATTAATATTTTCTTCCCTTGAGAACCTTCTAAATAGTAGTATGATATCGAGATAAATAAATGTCTAAAGTGCATGCTTTTGTAACTACATTTTCCCCCACTTTATGTTGGTGAGCGGAAAGCTTGGTAACATAAAGTAGATAGAGATGCGTACCCGATGATGTTGTAGAGTGATGAAGAAGGTGTGTCAAATAACTCGACAAAGCGTGGAATGAAAAAATGATGGAGGAACGTGGAAACTATAGAAAAAAAAAATGGCAAATAAAAAAGTGATGAGAGTGAACCTAGAGCAAAACACATGTGTGTAGTAGCTATTGCAGGTGTGTAGTGTACGTGCATGGTTGGTAAATCATGTGTGTTTTTGTGGAATTTTTTGTTGCCATTGTTGTTCTTACCCCCATTTGATTGTTTTTCTCATACAGAAGGACCTGTAAGGAGAAAATGATCAAGTAGTCAAATATATATGTATGTAAGTGTAAAAACGCTATGTAAAAGATGCATGTAAGTGTAAAATACACAAAGTGTAAATGTAAATTGTAAATGGAAATGTAAATGGAACATGTGCACTTGATCCATGTCAAGAAAGAGTGTAGAAGGATATCTTATACTATGAGTTTTTTTGGTGATCTCACGCCACCCTAAATGAAGTGTAGGGAGGAAATGCTCTATGTCCTCTAAGATCTAACCGCTTCTGCTGAAATTTGTGAAGAGATATTTGTACTATCCTAGTTTTTTGGGTGATCCGATGCTGACGGTGGAAGAAGTATTGGGAAGAATTATGGTATATCCTCCAACTATTAAATTCTCCCCCGAATGCTAAAGACACCATGTCCTCTGTAAATTTTTTTGTGTATGGGGTTCATAGACTGGTCTAAACCCACTCACTGTATGTAACCCAAATGCCAAGGGTAGAAAGTACATTAAATTAAACTAGTGTAAATACAATGTGTTAGTAGAAACCCCCAAGTGATGCCCCCGTCTTTGGGGGTGCATGCGATGTTGCTAATAGGAGACATGCATCCCCAAAAGAGGGCCAATCACATGTACACCGAAAAGTTATTTGTAGAAACCAAGGCACACATAAACAAGAAGGCTAGCTAAAGACAAGTGTAAGAAAATAATGCATGCATATAGAAAACATGTGTCAGCTATATAGAAAATGTAGTAAATGTAAACATGCAAGAAAATAAGTAAGCCACACAAAGTGGGTTGAAAACATGGTAAATCACTCATGATGTGCCCAAGACACGTAAGGTCTTCATGGAAAAAACAACAAAAAAGTGTGCACACAAACATAGGGCAAAACCCGCATATAATGGCAAACATTAGCAGACAAGCAAACAAGTAGTCATAGAAACATGTAATCTCAGTAAATAAGTGTTGCACATGGAACACTTGTTAACATGTTAGAGTAATAAAAATATGTCAAAGTGTGTATGATCAAGTAATGTAAGATGCTAAGTATGAAACAAAAACACTGGATGAGATGAATGCAGATGCCCCCAATGACTAGTATAGGAAGGGTATATGGCGAACATCTATGCCACATGTAGGAGTCATGTATATGGGATCACACTAAACAAAGGCATGAACATGCATGTGTGTATGGTATAGATAATGACATATAATAAATCCATCTAGCATGTGTAGTAAAGTTATCATGTAAAATACTAGTAAACAAGAGTAAATACCTCCAAGATAATGCAATATGTGGTGGATGGATGGAATGGAGTACAATATGAAATGATAGGAGCCATGTGCCCCGAGTGGATGGAAGTGTACACAATGAGGTTCATTTTGTTTTCCCCCTCAAAGAATCAAGAGTGAATTGTAGACAGAGTACATTATCGAAATGGTCAAGTATTGTGTATCATGTCTAGCGACATTGTGATGAATGTGTATATGCATAGTGAATACATGTAAAAGAGACGTGTGTGGACCTTATAACCTATGTGTATACCACTATGATATGAAACATGGAGTGATGATTTATCCCTAAGCGTATATCACTACAAGATAGAATAAGGTGTGGTAACCTAAGGTGTATACCACTAGAAAATGATAGAATAGGTGATGATGTAGCTAAAGGAATATGTCACTAAGCTAGAGATGTTAGATGGTGAAAATAAAGTAAATGGTGAATGTAAGGTCAATTTTATTTATAAACCCTTAGTAGTCGAGTATGGACTAATGAACTAAAGTGTGTCATCGAGTTGTTATCGTATTATGATAATCTAAGTGTAGTATTTCTTAAGATGTACTACGTTCAGTGGTTTTTTCAGTAGTTTCCCTAAAATATTGGTGAGGTGATATACGCCACCACCAAGTTTATTTATGGTAATGTAGGGACCAAGCCAATTGGGATTGAATTTTCCTTTAAGAGTTGCCTCAAAATTTGTATTTTTGGTTTTTCTTTCAAGAAAAGGTCACCGATATTGAATTCTCGAGGGTGAGTCTTTCAATTTCAGGCATGATCAATTCAAGATTGATATGCGCGGAGATGTTCGAGTTCTTGACATGACACGAGTCCAACATTTCTAGTTCATGTAATTGGTTTTCATGATATTCATTATCTTTAAGGATGCCTTTGAGAGAGATTCACAAGGATGGTATCTCAAGTTCAAGTGGGATAACAGCCTCAACACCATAAACTAATGAAAAATGGGTAGCGTTAGTAGGTGTACGAACACTAGTGCAATAAGCCCATAACACATAGAAGAGTTGTTTATGCCAATTGATACCACTTAGAGTCAACAGGTCTTGTGTAAGATTTTAACAATAGTTTTGTTGGTGGCCTCAGCTTGGCCATTTCCTATGGATAATAAGGTGTAGAGAAGGATTGTTTGATTTTGAATTTAGCACAAAATTTCTTAACATCTTTATTTTTGAATGAAGTTCCATTATCAAAATGATAGCAGAAGGTACACAAAAACATATAATAATATGTGTGGTAAGAAAGTTACAAATTTATGTACCAGTGGTCGTCTGGAGGGGAGTTGCTTCAACCCACTTGGTAAAGTATTTAGTAGCCGTAATGATGAATTTATGTCCGTTAGATGATTCAAGATTGATCATACTAATTAAATATAGTCCCCAAAGGGAGAAGGGACATGTTGGCACAAAGGGTTAAATCTCGTAGGCGGGTGCATGATGGAGATTGCCATGTTTTTGGCATTTTTCATAGTGAGTAGCATAGTCAAGACAATCTTGTTCCATTATTGGCCAATAATACCCTTGGCGTAAGAGTTTTTACGACATAGCTTTACTCGAGAAATGACCACCACATATGCTATCATGGATTTGCGAGATGGCAATGGGAATATCTGTGAGTAAAAGAAAACAAAGAAGATGACCATCGACAACATGTTTGAATAATTCGGTCCCAATGATAACATAATGAGTAGCCTCACGACGTAACCGGTGAGCTTTGTGAGGTTGTAGGGTATCGGGGATAGTTTTCTTATATAGATAATTATAAATAGGTGTGAACCACTTAGTAAGTAATGTCTTGACTATACGTAATGGTGCAAATCAAATAGGTAATGTAGAGATAGAGGGATGATATAAGTGTGTAATGATGAAAGTAGCTTGTTCATTGGTGATGTCTTGTGGGATAAGTGACATGACACTTTCCATAACATCTGCATGGCGATTATCTTTACGAGGAATAACAATAATGGAATAAGACTCAAAGGTAGCTAAAAGGTCCTTTACTAGGGTATTGTATGGAATAAGATGTTCCTCCTTTGTATTATATGTATCATTAACCTGATTGATGACTAATTGAGAGTCGTCATGGATGCACAAGTTGTGAATGAGAAGCTTTTGAGTAGTAAGCAAGCCTAAAATGAGAGCCTCATATTCAAAAATATTGTTTGTGCAAGAAAACCCTAATCGATATGTGAAGGGGAGTGGATCACTGTGTGGGGTAATAAAGACAATCCCAGCTCCAACGCCAGATCAAAAATGAGAGCCATCAAAGTACATGGTCCATATATGTGACTCAATGGTATAGGCAGTGAAATCATCACGAAAGGAATTAGAAATATGTGATATATTGAGGAGGGGTGTTGCGGCTAATTGATCAATAATGAATTGTCCCTTGATTGCTTTTTTTTGGGATAAACTTAAAATAAAATTTGGTGAGGAGCATGACCCAACATGCCAAATATCCTGAGAGGTGTGTGTGGGATAAGAGATAACATAAGGGATCGAATTTGGTGATAATATGGACCTCATGGTTAAGGAGATAATGGTGTAATTTGTCCGCAACAAAGACAAGACCGAGGCACAATTTTTCAATGTAGTTATAGTTACATTTGTAAGAGAGGAGAGTACGAATGATATAATATATGGCTCTTTCACATTGAGAATCATCATGTTGTGCCAATAACGTGCCTAAGGCATGAAACATAACAAAGATATATAACAAAAAGGTCATCAACTATAGGAGGGACTAGAACATGTGGATTTAATAAGTAAGCTTTGATATGATTGAATTCTTGTTGACATTGCTCATCCTAAACAAACTTAGTATCTTTCTTCATGATTCATGTGAACGGTTGTGTCTTATCAACAAGTTGTGTAATAAAAATGTGGATAGCTTGGATTTTACCTTGTAGGGAATGAATTTGGTGGAGGTTCTTGGGTGGAGGCATGTCAATAATGGATTTAATTTTGCTAGGGTCAATCTCTATGCCACGTTGGGAGATAATATATCCAAGGAGCTTTCCTATCATCACCCAAAAACACATTTTTTGGATTTAAATGTACATGATATTGGCATAATCATTCAAATAATATGTGTAGATCCTTTGCATGGGAATAATGCCACCTAGATTTTGCTAAGATGTCATCTACATAATCCTCGATGATCTTGTGAATGTAGTCATGGAATATATGGGTCATTGTGTGTTGATAGGTAGCCCCTACATTTTTAAGGCCAAAGGGCATAATCATAGAATAGAATGTACCCCATGGCATGGTGAAGGAGGTTTTTTCTTGGTCAGCTGGATTGATCTTGATTTGATTGTAACCCACAAAGCCATCCATAAAATAAAGGATGTCATATCCGATATTAGAATAAAAATAACATCAATATGTGGTAAAGGGAAACAATCCTTAGGGACAATATTAGACACCCATTCAAGATAGTTGATGACATAGATAAAACATGCATCTAAAAGTTTTTGAATTTCTTCTTTGACTAAGAGGGATACTTTAGGATGTATCTTACATTTTTTTGTTGGATGGGTTTGACACCCGAGTTAAGGAAAATGTTATGCATTGTGACGGATGTATCAATACTCAACATATCACTATAATCCCATGCAAAAATATCTAAGAAGTCATGAAGGACTTGCTTGATATCTTTTTGTTTAACAGGGGGTAAGGAGGCTTCTAGTAAGACTATGTGTGGATTTTCAGATGTGCCCAAGTTGTACCATATTGTTTCTTCATTAAGAAGGGAGAAACGGTCCTTGAAAATATGGATCGGTTGGAATAATATCGGATGGATCAACATAATTAGTGGGGATATCAGATTCTCTCGAGGAAAACCATAGTAATGGCAAAATAAGGGTGATGTCATTTATGGTGGAAAGAGGGAAGATGATCATAAGCACCCATATAATCAAGTAATGCATTATCAGTAGTAAAAGTATCGAGGTTATCCCAAAAAATGGATGCGTCATTACTAATGAGTTCTAGATGTAACAAGGAAAGTGACATAACGTGATAGGTGGTATAAGTATCCAAAGGGGATGTAGAAGTTAGTATCCTAGCCCAAACTTGTGAGTCCATGTGGGAGGTCCCAAAGCTTCATGATTTTATGCTCTTATTGATCAGAGAAGCCAAAATGACGGAAATATTCATACGCTTAACCCATATCTAGAGATATTTGGACTAATATAAGATGGAACAAGTAGATCGGCAACGTGTTCCATAGAGTTACAATATGCAAAGGGTGATGGGTCAGTGGGCACATCGTATACAGTGCCCTAATAACAAAATTTAAGTCGTGCATGTAGCATATAAGGGACTACATGCATAACATGAATCCAAGGTCTCCCAAGGAGAAGATTTTATTTAAGGTCATTGGGCATGACATGACATGGGATATTAATTGTACATGGACCGATAGTGATGGGTAAATGAACAATGCCTAAAACATGCTTGGGGATATTATCAAAACCATGAATAGAGATAGATGAAGGGGAGAGAGATGCTTCTAACATGCCTATATGTTGAAGAAAAGTGATGTTACAGATGTTGAGGCCAGATCCATTGTCAACTAAGGCATGCTTGATGCCTACTTTGTTAATACAAACTTGGATATATAAGGGAGGGTCATGTTCTAAAAATGTTGGCAGCGGTAGATCATTGGATGTGAAAGTGATTTGATCCTCATTAAGGGATAGAGCCGAAGTGAACTTATGATATACATATTCAGGTGATGTATGGGGAGGAATGTAATGGGTAGCTAAGTACTTCTTAAGGTTATTGAGGAAATCTAGATGATTTTGTAGATAAGCGTGAATAGATATGTTCATGGTGAATCAATTCTAAGATAACTAAGGAAAGAAAGATGAACGAATAAGAAAAAAATGAATGAAGGATCTACTAGTAAGAAGGATGCAGGAAAAAGAAGCAAAGAAGGGGTAAGAAAATATAGTTATGATGGTGGAATATAAATGCAAGCCCTAGAAGGTGCCATGAAGAAGGATTGGGTTCACCAAAATGATTAACTAAAATTGAACTAAACTAAGGTAGTGCAAGATAGTTAATCTAATCTAGGAGGACATATAACACAATAGATAAATGTACTAAAATAGTATGTAAATTAAATAACTGAAGTAAACTAATGAAATCAAACCCTAATATGCAAGAAGGAAGTAAGGAAGGAACTCACTAATAATTGGTGATTTCTAGGGTTTCGCAGTTTGGCTAGAAACTCCGGGAATAGGAACAAACATGTTGAAGTCCCGAAAAGAATGGATCTGGAGGATTTGGGAGGGACCATGGTGGACTAGGGCACCCACGGTGCTCTTGTATGAATTCTAGTTTCTCTCGTCCGGGAAAGATGTCCAAAAATGGTCTTCATAGGGTCGGAAGGTGATCTACAACTTTGTCTACCTATCACACTAAATTCTATGTGTTGAATGAATGTTCCAAATATTCTAAAATGAATAAAATGACCTGAAAGAGACCAAAGAGAAGTATCAAAACCCTAAAAAAATAAAATGCAGAATGAATGGGTTAGACTGACCTCATCCACCACAACATTGGTCTTACTAATTGAGCACTGCACTACATTTTAGACCTGGGTGTAGTTCTGGTGTGTGTGTGTGTGTGTGTGTGTGTGTGTGTGTGTGTGTGTGTGTGTGTGTGCATGTCGCCCTAGGTGCTCTTTTTCTAGTCACACTTTGTGAAATAGTGAGAAATAAATAAATGTAGAAAATGTAATAGTATGTGTGCATGGAATATAATATAATCCCTCCCCTATGAAGTGTGATGCATATGCCCTAGCTTTTGTTGGTGTGTGTTATTTTCCACATCATTAGGTGAGTCATCTCACTTAGGTGAGATCGTAGGTCCATGTTTCATTTAGGGGTCATTATGATATTCTCTTATGTGTTAGATGCGTTAGCATGTGAGTGCATCGCCAGTGCATCATCATGTTAGTGTCATATGCATTATTGGGAGTTACACTTCTATTATGGGAATGTAACTCCCCTCTCTACTCGAGTTATCATGATTGCAAAGATCTTTGGGGTTACTCAACACCTCCTATATGTACACCCCCATTTGATCTATGAGATAGAGGAGAGTTTTATGGCTTAACCAAGTTTTGCCGTGTCTCAAATATTTGCATGCACATTCGTTTGATGCTCGATCCCCTCGAGATCTCTTCATGCTATCATTCACATGTCTCGCTGATGTGCACATCATCCCTCACGATCCTCGCTCTATGTTTTAAACCCTCTTTCATGGTATCAGAGTGGATCTTGTGGATCCGTGCACTCATTATTGTGTTTCGTGCATGTTTTCTAGCTTCTAGGTGTGATATACATATTTTTTATGTGTCAGTAATGGTGATTCCGATCATGCTCTACTTGCACTGATTCAGGCATCATACCTCTCTTTGGGTTGTTCGTGTGTTTGAGGTGGTTGTTCAAGTTTCTAGTGTTTTTCGAGTTTAGTGTCTTTGACCACTTGATTTTTGGGTTTGCATGTGCATTTGGAGGTGTTTTTATGAGGTGTATTGTGTTTCAAACTCTCATTGCTTGGACTCAAGATTTTTCATAGTCTAAACGTGGGTGTTTTTGGATTGCTTAAACTCGTACTGGTTCGGTATTCTCCTGCACTTTTTTTGGGAGCTCGGGTTCTTCTTTTGCTGAAAGTTCTACCCTGATCTTTGGCATTAGAAGATCCTCTATACATGTTTGTGGATTGGGAGGCTCATTTTTTGGTTGCTCGTATATTTCCTTTGCACGCATTGGGTATTGACACCTCTCGCCTTGGATTCTCTGCACATGCCGGGTTCACTCGTGTTTTCAATCTTTTTCCCGGTATTTCTCACTGGATTTTAAACTTGCCACGGCTCTACTGCATTGGTTTTCTATCCTAGGCTCATGGTGTTCCCTTTGTTCTCTACTCGTGGTTCCTTGTTGGCTCGTGGACCGCTCCAGCTCCATCGCTTCGGATCCACCGCCTTGCTCACTGCACTGGACACAAGATCTCCAACAAGCTGCATTTTTTTTGCATTGGAAAAACGTTTTTGACTTGTTGTTTTTGGTCACTTTGACTTGCTACTTTTGTATTTTAATGTGGATCCATACTTATGTTTTGTCCTTGCATTAGAAAAAGGTTTTTTTGTTTCACTCTGCCAGACATTTTTTGGAGCCCTGCGTTATAATCTGTTTCTCCAAATGCTTCTTCCTTTCGCTGCATTCAAACCTCTGGCACATGGACCACCAACACCTCCAACACCTTGTGTAGACCTGCAAGACACCTCCCTTGGTCGAGCCTACACCATCAAGCACTTCCAGATCTATTACACCTGCAACTCCAACACGTGTTGACTGCTGCTCTACCATTCAGCTCGGTCAACACCTCAACGTGGCCCCTCCATTCAGCCATGCATACCTTTTAGAAATTGTTTAGAGGTAAAAACAACAGGTTTTTAATGTTTTAAGGCAAAAACATTTATCACATGGCATGTAATTAATTTTAAGGCTATTTTTGCTTGTAATTAAATCCCTTCCTACGAGTGTCGAAGATGGAGGGCGAGGTCCAAGGTTGGTAGGAGGCTAATCCCCCTCGCAAGAAAAACAAACTATGCCTAAAATTTGATGCCATTTCCAACGGTACCCACACGATACCCTTTGCACCCATTTCGTGCACTTTTTTAATGTGTTTGTAGTGTTTATTGACATTTTCCATCAGTTGCGGGAATCATTTTAATGCCATAACTTTTGACTTGCAGCTCATTTTTTAGCACTTCTTTAGTCAAAGTTGCATGATTTCTCACACATTACATGATGAAATTGTCAGTTTTGTAAATTCACTACTTTATAAAGTGCCACATTCAGGGGGTTGACTAGTACTCTTGGGCTTTCACATGTAGATGCATTATCAGTGAGTTCGACGTCTTGCTTTTGTGCATCTT
Source organism: Taxus wallichiana var. yunnanensis (assembly GCA_018340775.1). Classification (NCBI taxonomy): domain Eukaryota; kingdom Viridiplantae; phylum Streptophyta; class Pinopsida; order Cupressales; family Taxaceae; genus Taxus; species Taxus wallichiana. The sequence continues at coordinate 992,055,389 of CM031240.1, forward strand.
GCATTTTTCATCATGGAGAGTTCTCTTTCTAGACTTGAGCATCATAGGATTACCTTAAAACTCTTTGCCACTTCTCACCGGAGAGGGAACTATTCAGCTAGGTGTGCTTCCATGGAATGTTACTTCACCCACGAGGGTCTTTTACCCTTCTTGCTTGGGCCAGTTCCTACACCCACTGATCATTGTCATCTAGAGGAATTCCTTAACACTTGTGACCATGTCTTTGGTCACATGATGATGCATGTCTCTCGATCTCTCTGGTTTCACGTGGCAGACTTAGATCCACCTCACCGTGTTTGGAGCATTCTTCAGTCCCTCTATGGAGACCCTTCACATACTACCGCCATTTTTGCTACTGCTAATTCAGTTGTCTCCTCTATTTCTTTGTGTGATGATAGTTCCACTACACAAGCTCACTTTGTTCTACTTCATGATGACAGGATTGTGCATCCAGTTCTAATGTCAAGAGTACTATAGAGGACTTCTCTCCTCTTTCTCTCACTATTCTAGAGTTTTGACAACTTCCCACATCTCATCGCCATCGAGCGCCTCCTTCTCGGTCTCATACAAATCATCACACCCGCACCTCCTTTCCACTTCTATGTGCGAGACCCCTTCCACTCCTCTACCTTCATTGGATGACTCATACCTATCTAACATCACTCTTCTATTTGTCGAGTCCCTCATTGGGATGAGTATCTCGCTCGACCTTAGTCATCTTTTTTTACAGAGTACACTTGTGATGCTCTATATGTTCACATCCATCTATAGGTATTTCAAAGGAGTTCATCATCTCCATTGTTGGGAGTGCCCCTTCTGGGACTCTTACCACTTCCACTTTTCTTTCGAGACCTTCATTGATCCACCCTCAGCTGGATCCCTTTTCATTGTGGAGGATGTTTTATTGCCTTCACATCACTTGAACATCCTTTCTATAGGTGTTCCTCTTTTCACTCGACATTTCTACGCATGTGGCATTAGCTTCGGTTCCTTGGTGCTCACTTGCTAGACCTATGTCACACTTTCGTGGACCGACTCAAAGTTCTTCATGCTACCCTTCGGTTTCCTTCGTGAGTGGGTATACTTCTAACATGTCATTTCTATCCTTCTAAGGGCAGTAGGCACATAGTTCAGTGTAGTTGGCTTTTCTTCACCCGTAGGCGAGAGGATCTTGTCATCGACATTCTTCTAGGGAGAATTTTTAGAGCTGCAGAGTTTAGATCTATCCATGGCATCTTCTACATTCCTCTCGTCTCCCTCTTCTTCTCTCTTCTTCTTCTTTCCGAGAGATTGCCTCTTTGTACATGGGTACCTTTTCAGGCTCGTCTAGAGCTGGGACCCATATTTGGCATCTTTCTTAGATTAGAGAGTGTTTTGTTCTCTTGTGGTGGATGTTTTTCCCACTGGGTTTTCCTTCATTGCTTGGGACCTTTTTCTTATGCATGGGTACCTCATCAAGCTTTGTGTCGGGACCCATTTCTTATTTCTGACTTGCCACCTCATCCTAAGTTACGATGAAGGGGGGGTGTTGGTGTGTGTTATTTTCCACATCATTAGGTGAGTCATCTCACTTAGGTGAGATCGTAGGTCCATGTGTCATTTAGGGGTCATTATGAGATTCTCTTATGCGTCATCGTGCGTGTCAAGGTGTGTCAACGCGTCGCCGCATCATCAAGGCCATATGTGTCATTAGGAGTTACACTTCTATTATGGGAATGTAACTCCCCCTCTCTACTTGAGTTGTCATGATTACAACACTAGGGGTTACTCAGCACCTCCTATATGTACACCCCATTTGATCTATGAGATAGAGGAGAATTTTATGGCTTAACTAGGTTTTTCTCGCTTTGTGTTTCAAATCTTTGCATGCACATTTTGTTGATGCTTTCTCCTCCCAAGATCTCTTCACACTGCTGCTTTCACATCCATTGATGTACATGTCATCCCTCGTGATCCTCACTTACAGGTTTTAAACCCTCTTTCAGCTTTTTCCTTTATGATGGAGCCATGTGGATGTCAATGATAGATGGATGTAACTCTAGATGGAGTGATAGTAGTGTATGATGCTAGGTCCCTCATTATGGTCTCATAACTTTATATTTATAGGGTTATCTTGGTCTAATTTCATAATTAACCCCAAAAAGGTTGACCACATAAAAGATAAGAATGAAAAATGGCTAGAAAAGACCAAAAAAATGGTGGGAAAGTGGAAAAGAAACTAGGCACCCCAGGTGGGACCAGGGTGCCCATGGGTGCCCATGGGTGCCCCAGTATTAAATCTAGGCACCCCGATAGGGTTAAGATGACATGGGATATTCGGAAATGAATGGGTAAATAGGTGTAATAGGTCACAAAATATGAAATAAAATAAATAAGATGGCCAAAAGGATGGGGGTTAATTAATACTTTCTTCCCTTGAGAACCTTCTAAATAGTAGTATGAGACCGGGATAAATAAATGTCTAAAGTGCATGATTTTGTGACTACATACCAATAGCTTTCTTTACTTGTAATCATGTATGACCATAAATTATGTGTCACCTTTATGTGCCACTACCTTTGGTTAATGTCCATTATCCTCTTCATGATTGTAATCAGATTCTTGTTAGTAGACTCCGCCAATCCATTACCTTGGGGGTAATAATTGGAAGAAGTTTTAAGATAAATCCCAATTCCTAAATTTTTTTGATTCCAAGAAAGATTTTTCATTATCATAAATAATGGTTTGAGGGACACCAAACCTTATAACAATTTCTTCAAGAAATTCTAGGATGATTGCTTCAGTAGCTTCCTTCAATGGCATAACTTCCATCCACCTAGTGAAATAGTCCATCACTGTGAGAACTCATTTATAACGATGCTAGATGGAGGATTGATCATACCAATGAATTCAAGACCCCATTGTGTGAATGAATGATCTGTTTGGATCGGATGAAGTGGCAGGGCTGCCAATATTTTCTTTCTAGTGAAGAGTGCACATTATTTACACTTCCTCACCCATTTGTGAACATTCACGAACACCGTAGGCCAAAAGTATCATGCTTTTATGATTTTCATGGTTGTGGCTCTAGCAGAAAAATTTCCACCCAAGAAACCATCATGGAACTTGGTTAGAACCTTGTCACATTGCTCACCTTCAATGCACTGAGCAACACTCCATCAATATGTTTTTAAAACAAAATTCCATTAATCAAAGGCATAGGAATATACCACAACCTCAAATGCCTTATTTTTATTTGTTAAAACCAAGAGGGTATACACCAGTAAAAAATAACTTAGTCATATCAGAAATCCAGCTATGATCATTGAATACATTTCTTTCACCTAGCTATCATTCAACATTATTTGAAGGCTATTCATTCATGAAGGAAGTCTCTTGGTGATCTTGAGCATCTAAAGCCAACTACTCACAAAATTCCCTTCCTCTCACCAATTTTGTAGCTTTGATAACCACATCATACTCCATAATTTTAGTTGCCCATCCATATCATTTTTCTATGATTTTTACTTCCATGATGAAGTCTTCGATGTTGGGATATGATACCAAAACTTTGATGCGGTTAGTAACAATCATATTTTTGAATTTATTCAAGGCTCTCATGATGGAAAACACCTATTTTTCAATATGGATGTACTTGAGCTCATAATTCTTCAGTGTTTGAATGAAGAAGGCTATTGGATACTCTAGTCCTTGAACATTTTGTTGAGTTAAGACCACGCGACAATACAAGATTCATCTCCATAAACATATAAAATGAAATCATTGGCATAATCAAGGTTGATTAATTTGGGGGCTTGAGCAATCTCTTGTTTAATTCTATCAAAGCTATATTTCCCCTCTTTGTCCACTTGAAAATTGAATCCTTCTTTAGCATGAGAGTAATAGGCCTCACAAAACCCACAAAGTCTTCTTGAGAGGAATGAAAACAAGGCCTTCTTGTGAGATGGAAAGGAAAGATCTAGGGTGAAAAATATTCTTTCTGGATCAATGGTAATGCCTTCTTTTGAAATAATGTGCCCCAAAATATTACCCCTAGGGACTATAAAGTTGCATTTATTAGGATTAAGGGACACCCCGAATTCCCTACATATCTCAAATACTTTCTCAAGGTGATTCATATGATCCTGAATATCTTTTGAGAAAATAGTGATATCATCAAGATAGACAAGAATGAATTCATTGATATATCCTCGACAAAGTAATATCCATTGCTCTTTAGAAAGTGGCACCTACATTTGATAGGCCAAAGTGCATTTTTTGGTATGCATATGTTTCCTCATCCGGTGGTGAATGCAATTTTATATTAATCCTCTTCCCTCACTTTGACTTGTTTAAAACTGGAATAGCCATCAAGCATGGAAAACCTCTCATTTCCTGCTACTTTTTGTAGAATTTTCTCTATGGAAGGCAACAAATAGTGATCCTTAAGAGAGGCCTTTTTCAAATCCCTAAAATCCATGTGAATCCCGATTTCTCTATTCTTATTTCTTACTGGGACAAAATTTTCCACCCAAGTAGAGTAATTAATAGGAAAAATTATCTTGGCCTCAATGAGCTTGGATAGTTCCTTTCTCATGAGGGGCTCAATCCTAGGGTTAACTAGCCTTTGTTTCTACCTAATCGGCTTGACATTGGATCAATATCAATAAAATGTTGAACTATCTTTGAATTAAATTATCTTAAATCTTCATAGTACCATGAAAATACATCGGTGAACTTTTGGCAAAAGGAAATAAAGCTTTCTTTTCCCTTTCATCACATAACTTTCCAAGTAGAAGTTATTTGTCGAGGAAATTGTAATCGGATGACAATATTCTTGCTTTGCCACCATGTTTTCCTCATCACCTCTAAATTTATAATTTGGGATGAAGATTTACTCCAAAGTAACCAATCCTTTTGGTAGTCTATTTGTTTTTAGATGTATAATCCGATCACCATAGCTATCGAAAAATCAGATTACATCTTTGAGGAGACCTAACTTCATTTTGGATAAATTACACAATTTTTTTATCATCACAAAAACTTTCTAGCTGGTTTCATTATTGGGGATGGAAGGTATGACTACCATATTTACTTGCCACACATTTCCCTTGATCAAATCCTTAGTGGGTGAGAATTGAGAACCAAGAGCCGCTATTTGATCTGTGTCCTTGTTCAATTTTCTAGGCACAACCTATAGGTTAATGGCATCAAAGATTTCTAAAAATCATAGACTCTATGTTTATAAGCTTTCAATAGCTTTTTCTTCATTGCACACTTCCCCCTAATTGATGAATAACCAATTCAATATCTCCAAAGATCTGCAATTCTTTGATCTTCCTCTTTTCAACAATTAAAATACCATGCATTAATGCTTCGTACTCTACTACATTGTTAGAACATGCAAACCGTAATATATGATCATAGAACTTCTCATTTCTTGGATAAATGAGCAAAATACTCTCACCCCAGCTCCATTTATGATTCTAGGACCATTAAAGAACATCCGCCATAGTCCATAAGCATTTTCCTCTTCTTTCTTCAATGATATAGGTATGATAAAATCTTCATGGAGTATTTAATAAGTTTCAAAACCAGTCTCAAAGGTCTTAAGTTCTTTATTATAAGGATAAAATTTATGATCTCTCTCAGCCCATTCATCTAGTAGTAAATCACGAATGATGGATAGATAGGATGCTCATCTGAAATTGAACCTTGTTCATGTTCTTCTTGTATTAGGTAATTTTATTGGATAGGGGTGGGATTATATGACTCAATATGGTAGGAAAAGATGGGCTCAACTTGTATTGTAAATCTTGTACCATATCTGGTTCTCAAAAGCATGTGAGTCCAATTTGAAGACAAATAGCCACCAACCTTGGTAGTGAAATCAGAGACAAGAAAATAGAAAACATAGGAGGAAAGTCAATTATTGAAATGTCATGAGTTATGGCGAGGCTTAGGAAGGCATGAAGTGTTAATTCAAGATCTTTTATTACTCCCAACACACCTATGGTTGACCCATCAAGTTGTAAAACTCCCTTAGACAAGTAAATTTGAGGCCTAGAATATCAGTAATTTTCTTAGGCATCACAAAGGTACTAAGAATCGAATCAATCAAACAGCTTATGCACCAAGTGTTTACCCACAATTAATGACATGTAGAAATGTGGGGTTTTGATAATTTTACTTACTTGGTCTTCCTTTTCTTGACACAAATTAATCGTGACATGAGTTTTTTTGCACAAATAGATCCTCTCGGGAAATTACTTGAGGGCTTCAAATAAGAGGTCAGCATTGTGATGGAATAGCCAATGCATCCCACATTGTCACATTGACATTGGTATTTTTCATTTGTTTAACAATATTGAATAAAAGAATGTAGATTTTTGTATCTCGAAATGTTATTTTCTTTTCTCTATGGTTGTAATGTTTGAAAAATCATCTTTGATGGAACCGCAATGTCCTTGTCTAAACTAGACTTCTTATCCATTTTCACTCCTACGTGAAAATGGAAAACTAGGAGGCGTAGACACAAACACTTTTAAAGCCACTAAGGGTGAAATTGAGTTTTGCAAGGTGTATTCCATGTTTTGAGAGATGATTTAGTGTTTTTGGGAATGTTGGGGTCATAAGAGGATTTTTTCATCTTCTAGATTTCAAGCTCAAAAGCTCGGTTAGAAAGGAGTGAAGCAAGCCCGATGGTCCCCACAGCAGAGAAGGTAGGAAAAAATGGAAAAATGGGAAAATTCCCCCTTCGCAGCTCATTATTTTCTTCATGATCCTCCAAGTCTAAAAATCCCCAAAGTGCAAAAGATAGAAAAAAATTGGTCAGTAGGGGTTATAATTTGGCTTAAAGCCCAAACCAACTCGGGTAAGTTAAAAATGAGCTCTATCGAGCTAGGGATCCATGCATTTGAGAGAGCTCACCGAGTAGCTCAATGAGCTAGGAAGGTCACGGGGGTATCAAGGTAGCATGGGTAGCTCGGGAGTTAGTACTAAGCTCGGGAGAAGGCTATGCGAAGGTGTGCACGAGGGGCCGAGCTAAGTAGATTTTGTAATAAACAAAATGGTGAAGGTTAGGGGTCAGGGTCAAGTCATGGTTGGGGAAGATGGATGGTTCAAATAACCCAAGTGTAGGAAGCTCAAATGGAGAGGTCGAACGAGCGGGGTGATATGGCGATGAGTCGAGTAGGGCGAGCCCTTGTGGAGCTCAGATTCACGAGCCGGTGTGAGTGAGAATCAAGCTCCTCGAGTTTGGAAATGCTTTGAGGAGAATAATGAAAGGACCAAGCTAGGGGGTTTGAAATATAAATTAGGACAATTTTGGTAAAGGCCAAGTCAAAGACCATGGGGAGAAAATGAATCTAGGGCCAACTTGAGGTAGGAACTAAAAAAACCAGGTGAGCTCCCTCAAGCTCAAAGGCAGTGAAAGAGCTCGAGAAATTTGGTAAAACATTACAAGTGAATAAAGGGGTGACAACTTCAACTCGAGTAGGAGGTAAAGTTTCAAACACAAGTAAATGAGAAGGTCGTAGAACTAGGTTCAAGCCATCAATCGAGTCATGCAGTGATTAGGGGTAGGAAGAATTGCATTGCAAAAGAACGTAATGCAAGTAAAATTAAATAATTCACCATAAAATAATAGGTGGGGTTGATGGAGTTAAGCGATGAATGGTGGAGGCAAGAATTCCAACACGAGAAGAACTCTTGCAAGGTAAAGTAAATTCCAAAAGTCCGTAAACCTAAGGCGATCCAAAAAAATGTTAAGCGGTAAAATGGGGGAGAAGGAATTTCAAAGCGAGGAGATTTGAAAAGCAAAGGTGAATGTGTTCAATGGAATGAAGGGAGAGTAAGTACTTGTGCACACACCGAGCTTCCCATAGAGAAGAGTTGAGTTGGAACCCGAGTTGCAAAGTGAGTTGAAGGGCGAGATGGGTGGCAAGTCGGCTCACCACCAAAGCAAGTAATGTAATCCATGTTTCCTGCAAAGAAAGACTTTAAAAGGTGGAGTAATGTGGTGAATGAGAGTTAATTTACTGCACAAAATAAGTAAATTAAAGTATTTGGGGAAGTCTAATGACTAGGGGCAGTAATTGGGGTAGGATTCCCATAGAGAAGGAGTAAGTAATGGCCCCGGTTTTCCCACGAAATGTGAATCTTCAAAATGCCATAACTTTCAGCTAAGAGCTCCGTTTCGTGTAAAATTGGACTTTATGGAAAGGTGTCGAGCCCTCTACACACTAAAGTATTCATATTTCATATTTGGTGTGAAAAAGGGGTAAAATTGGAATTCCTTTTTCTACACTTCATTGCACAATAACAACTATCTACAACCGTTAATGAGGCATGGAGGCCAATTTCTTCCTCTATAAGAAAGATTACAAAGGGAGTGGAATTTCTAGGTGTCCCATGTTACCTTTGAATTAGTAATTTATTTTGAGTGCTAAGAAAGGCATGCATTCGGGTTTCTTCTTTTCTACCTCTTCACAAAAAATCTATAAATTGTAAGGGGGGAACATTTATAAAGGGTTGGACATTTTTTGGTGCTTCCCTCCCTTATTATTCTCTATAAGAATGTTGTGGAGATTATATATTCCCATTTATAAGTCGTGTGGTGATTAATCTTGCCTCTATCTACTATAATGATGCATTGTGCATACTTTTGGAGCAATAAAATTGATGTGTTGTGGCTATTTCTCTATCCTTCCATTATTTTGTTGTCTCTTCTTTCCTTTCTTCATGTTTTCAAGTGACTATGCATATCTTGTTCTTTTGCATGCTTAAATTTTGTTGTGCTTACTTAAAAATGGTGTACTATGTGTATTATCTTGGTCTGTGATGCATGTCCATCCTCTCCATGCTCATCTCTCTCTATTTTTAGGCATCAAGCTTGTTGAGAAACCCCTTTATTAGTGTTATCACCACCCCTTAGGGTAGGATTTCCCTTCTCATGCACTCTCTCTCTCTCTCTCTCTCTCTCTTAAAATTGTTAGACTAGGTTTAGATAGGTGTTTTTCTTGCATTAGGAGTAGTTATAGTAGTAGGATTAGGAAGAGGAAGTTATCCTTCTCCAAAGTCTATATCAAGTTCACAAGTCCCATAGCTTGAGAGATGGTCCCATGTTAGCAAAAATTAGATATCTTCTATATAAAAATCTCGTGGTGCTAATTTTTTATGATAATAGTTTTGGCACACCTAGTGGGATATCGAGAAAAGTGAAAATATTTAGCAGAGTGCATTGAAGATTTCCATTTTGCTAAGTTGATGTGTTCTTAATAGAAGTTATAGTTTTGGAGCCTTTTCTCGCAAAGAGGAATTAAGTAAATAGGTCTTAGAACACCACAAGAAGAGGAAGTAATTGGTGTTCTCATATTGCATTACTGTTAAATAATCAACAGTCAAAACAACGTAAAAATAGGAGTAATTAATTACATCTTTGAGAAAAGATAAGGAGAAGAGAAGGAAGTAAGTTGATTACTTCAAATGAGAAGACTTAAGTAATTAGACTCCCAAACTCTGATTACTTCAAGTTATGTAATTACTTCAAGTAAGTTGTTTACTTCAAGATATCTTGTTACTTCAAATTGAAAGACTTAAGTAGTTACACCTCCAAGTTGCACTACTTCAAGTTGTTTCATTACTTCAAAGTGGAAGACTTAAGTAGTTGCACCTCTAAGTTGCACTACTTCAAGTAATCTAATTACTTCAAGTTGAAAGACTTAAGTATTTTCCCTTCTAAATTATAATAAGAATAAGAAGTGCATCTCAAAAGACTGATAAGAAGGGGAAGTAATGTAGGTTCCAAACACCGATGAACTAAAAAGAAGGAAGTTGAAGTAATGACGTCTCAGAACTCCAATGAATAAGAGGAAGTAATGTAGGTCAAGAACACCGATAAGAAGAGGAAAAAGTAAGTTGTGTTACTTCAAGATATTTCATTACTTCAAGCAAGCTGATTACTTCAAATTGAAGACTTCAAGTTGCTCAAATTGAAAGACTTAAGTAGTTGAGGCTCCAAAATATAAAACACATCCGACGACTCCACTAATCCAAGTAACCCACTCTCTGAGTTGCAACCTTCTTTCCATCCATTTTATTTCCATATATTTCATTTTCTTCCATTCATGAAGTTGTGCAATCATGACTTCATTCCCATTATGGAATTCACACTGCAACAACAAGATAATCTGCCTCTAATATATTTCACAACTCATCTAGATCAACTCTATGATCAAATTCGAATCACTATGCCTACCCTTATGAGTAGTATCGAGTCGGTTTGGCTACGGAGCTATCAAAGAAGAGGGATATGCATATGGTGACAACAATTATGTAGAGAACATTGATTTATAAGAAAAAATTCAAAAAATGGAGGCAGGTATGGTGCAGTCCATGGCTACATATCAAGTGAACGCATTCGGGATTAGCTTCAGGACACCTTGTCCATGGGTAAGCCCTATGCCAAGACACTATAGCCCTCGAGAAGAAGCTTGAATTCATGATTGAAATGCTGCCCCAACTCACAAAATAGGTTGAGGATATGGAAGCTTATGAGATTGATGCAAAAAAACCATGTCAATGGGTAAGTCCACCACCATCTCATAGTATTTCCTTTTCTCCTTCCTCATCTACATCATTTTAGCTTGAGTTTCATAGCTTGAGCTTCTCACATGATGCCCCTAGTGTGAATCCCCTTCTCCATCTCCTAATCTCCCACCTCCTCTTGATATTTATGCCCTTCTCCCTTCTAAACCCAAGTCCCCTCCACAAGAGCAAAATGTAAAACCCCTTCTTCCACAACAAGTGATGTAAAAATAAGTTGAACCCAACCCACCCCTCCTCTTGCATTCCCAAGTTCATGTTGGGAAGAGAATAAGAAAACTAGCCAAGTACAACAAGAAGAGGTGATTAGAAACTTAAGCGAGTTGGGCTTTAAGATTCGAGAATTGACAAAATTCCCTTGATGGTGAAGCCTTCAAAGGAGGTCAAGGTTGAATATTCAATGATGGAAGATGGTGTTATAGAAGAACGAAAGAAAGAATAAGTTGATGAAGATACATAGTCAATATGCTCTTGAATGCAAAGGTCCATCCATGGTGGCACTATATTTGAAATCAATAGAAGAAAATTAATAAATCACGTAGTTGTTGATCCACCACTAGCCGTAAAATCAACAAAGGAAGAGGAATCAACTCTAGGTCCAATTGAGAAGGAGCACATGGAGGTAAGCAAGATAAATTCGAGGGCCTCAAGTCATGAGCGAGTTATAAAAGAGATTTAAGATCTCTCTCCCACTTCATCTCTCCAAAAATTGAATTTTTGGATGAGTTTGAGCTCACAAGCTTCATGTTTGATGATGAAGCTACCCATGGTGAACAAGTTACAAATTTGGAGGTCATCATGGAGAAAGGAGAACCATTGGCACAACAGGACAATGAGGAGCTTGATTTCTTATCTGACTTGGAGGAGTGTTTTGATGGAGAGAGCCTATGGAAATCACAACCTTTGTTGCTCCATCATTCATCCTTCAACAACAAAATCTTGTGACGCCAAGGAGGAATTGAATCTTCCAAGTACCACAATCCGGATGCGGAGGAAGGGAATCTTCAAAAATATGACATCATTTTCATAATAGTGACACCATTTTCATACCAGTCATCAATGTAGAGCATTTGTTGTCTCAGTAGATGAGAAACAAGAAGAAGATCAACTCACATACAATCACCTTTTCCAAGAAGGTTTGCAAGAAGACTTCCTTATTGAAGTTGGAACTTAGAGCAACAGGAAAATCCAATAGATCAGACCTTTCCCCATTAGGTATTTAGATTTATTAGAGCCAAAGGAGGAGCCACAACCTGTCATGCTTGCTTCTAATCATGAGGATGAGTCTCATAAGCACTAAATATCAATACACAAAAGCCTCTCAAGATCCAAATAGTGAGCATATTGATGAGGGATCTTCTTTATTTGTTGTTGATACTTTATCAAGTTGATGGGAAAATCATCCTATGGTCATTTTTTCACTCATGCATGACCATGCTCATTGCCAAATCAGTTGCATGGTCCAAAATGTTGAGAAAGGAAACTACTTTCCATTGTCGTGTCGAGGATTTGTTTGAGTTACTCATTTCTTTGGTTAGTGTAGGGTAGGAGTAGGTTTGATTTTCAGTAGAAGAAGTGTTTGTGCACACTTTGCATGTGTTACTTGAGGCATGTATGATTTGTCTCTTTGTACATAGTTTCATTTGTTGTTGCTCCAAGCATTGTGCATCATGTTCCTTGAAATTTGTTACAGAAGAGGCTCATAGTTTCATGAGGTAGTTACAATCCTCAAGAACTTTTAAATGCAGAGAAACTAAAAATTGGATAAGTGACATATTTCAATGTTTTCATACCTTTGTTCCTTCATATTAGAAACTAGTCTTCTAGTGCCACTTACGAAATTAGAAAGACAACAGTAGCCCTCTCAAAAAGTTAGTTTAGAGAAGTCCCTACTTTTGGCAAGTATTCCAAGCAACCTAAGAAAGAAAATAATATCAGTTTTGTTGCAGTCCCATGATACATCCCAAATCAACATATGCCTACAAGTCATACAATGCTTTATCTTGTCAAGAAATCAGTTGTTTGTGCTTCATGTTGGCAAGAATCAGATGTTGGGGTAGCTACAGGTGTCTATCATGCAGCCCATAGATCAGGTTTGCAGAGATGAAGAAGAAAATAAATTTTCAAAATCAAAACAATTTTCCACTCATGCAAATCTTAATATTTTCTTATAAAATTTGGGAAATGCAAGCATAATCAAATCAACATAGGTGTAGCATTGATGCTAACAAGTTCAAAGGGCTAGAATTTGAAGTTTTTTCAGATTGGATCATGATTTCTATAGAGGACTTCATGCCCAATGGATGCTTCAAGGAAGCTAGTCTACCCCATCTAACAGGTAGATGGCCTCGTGAGTCACCAAATTGTTATCCATTTTCACCCCCTAGGTGAAAATGGACAACTAAGAGGCCTAGACACGAACACTTGTCAAATCCACTAAGGGTGAAATTGAGTTCTGCAAGGCTTAATCCATGTTTCAGAGTTGATTCAATGTTTTTTTGGGAATGTTAGGGGCATAAGAGGATTTTTTCCTCTTCTAGGTTTTGAAGCTCAAGAGCTTAGTTGGAAGGAGTGAAGCAAACCCAATAGGCCCCGTAGGTAGCCAAGGTGAGAAAAAATGGAAAAAAATTCCCATTCATAGTGCATTGCTTTCTTCATGACCCTCCTAGTCTAAAAATCCCCAAAGTGTAAAAGTAAAAAAAAATTGCTCGTAGGGGTCAAAATTTGGCTTAGAAGTCCTAACCACTAGGGCGAGCTAAAAATGAGTTATGTCGAGCTAGGGAGGTATGCATTGGGAGAGATCATAAAGTAGCTCGGTGAGCTACCTCGTAAAACTAGGTAAGTCACGGGTGGTATCAAGGTAGCATGGGTGGCTCGGGAGTTAGTACTCAAGATCGAAAGCAGGATGTGTGGAGGTGTGCATGAGGGGCCGACCTCAAAGTAGTTTGGGTGAGCTAAGTAGGCACCATAGTAAAAAATGGCGAATGTTAGGGGATGGGGCTGAGTCCCAGCTGGGGAAGATGGATGGCTTAAATGACCCAAGTGCGGGAGATCAAATTGAGAGGTTTACCAAGTAGGGTGATTTGGTGGTGAGTTGAGTATGATGAGCCCCTCATGGAGCTCGTGGGATTCACAAGACGGTGCAAGTGAGAATCGAACTCCTCGATCATGACAATGATTAGGAGAATAATGCAAAGAACAAGCTAGGGGGGCAATGGAAATCATGATCATTTTGGTGAAGCATGAGTTGAAGATCATGGGGAGAAATGGAGTTAGGGCCAACTCAAGGTGGGAACAAAGCAAACCAGGGGCCAAGTTAGAAAGCTTGTGCTCCATCGAGCTCGATGGGGCATAAAAGAACTCTAGTGAGTTGGTAGCACATTGTGGTGAGTAAAGGGGTGGAAAATTCAACTCGAATAGGAGGTTGAGTTGTGAAGCAAGAGTAAATGAGAAGGCCACAAAATTGGGGTTGAGCCATCAAGCAAGTCATGCGGCGATTAGGCGTAGGAAGACTTGCATTACAAAAGACCACAATGCAAGTAAAAGTAAAATCATTCACCTTAGAGATAAGCTAGGTTGATGGATTTAAGTGGAAAATGATGGAGGTAAGACTTCCAACATGAGAAGACCACTTGCGAAGTAAATTAAATGCCAAAAATGTAAACCAAAGGTAAGCCGAAACAATGGTAAGCGGTAAAGTGGGGGAAATACTTTCAATGCAAGGAGAGTTACAAAGTAAAATTGAATGTGTTCAATGAAATGAAGGGTGAGTTAGTACTTGTGCACACATCGAGCCACTCATATAGAAGAGCTAAGTTTGAACCCGAGTTGCAAAGTGAGTTGAAGGGTGAAATTAGGGGGTGGTGAGCTAGCTCACCACCCAAAGCAAGTAATGCAATCCTTGTTTCCCTGACAAAGAAGGAATTTAAAAGGTGGAGTGATGCGGTGAATGAGAATTGCTTTACTTCACAAAAGAATTAAAGTAAAGTAGTTAAGGAAGTCTAATGACTCGTAGGGTAGTAATTGGGGCCCAATTTCTGCAGAAGGATAAGTAGAAGTAATGACCCCTGGTTTTCCCTGAGAACTATGAATCTTCAAAATGCCATAAATTTCAGCTTTGGGAGCTCCGTTTCACACAAAATTGGACTTTCCGAAAAGGTCTTGAGCCCTCCATGCATCAATCTTTAGATTTCAGATTTTTTTGAGGGAAAGGGGTAAAATGGAATTACTTTTTCTCGCTTCATCCAATGTACATTAACAACTATATATTGTCATTAATGAGGCACAAAGGAAATTTCTTCCTTTGTAAGCAATAGTACAAAGGGAGTGGGATTTGAAGGTGCCCCATGTCTTCACATCAATAATTAATTTTGAGTAATAAACAAAACATACATTCGAATTTCTTCTTTTCTCTCTCTTCACACAAATTCTATAAATTGTAAGGAGCACATTTATAAAGGGTTGGACATTTTTTGGCGATTCCCTCCCTTCTTCTTCTCTCTCTCGTAAGAATGTTGTGGAGATTATAGAATGCCATTAGTTGTGTGGTGATGAATATTTCCTCTCTTTTTACTATAATGATACATTGTGCATACCTTTGGAGTAATAAAATTGATGTGTTGTGGCTATTTCTCTGTCATTCCATTGTTTTTTGTCTCTTCTTGCCTTTCTTCATGTTTGTAGGTGATTGTGCATATCTTGTTCTTATTGCATGTTTAAATTTGGTTGTGCTTACTTGAAAATGGTGTATTGTGTGTATTATCTTGGTCTGTGATGCATGTCCATCCTCTCCATGCTCACCTCTCTCTATTTTTAGGCATCAAGCTTGTCCAACAACCCCTTTTCTTGGTGTTATCACCACCCCTTAGTGTAGGATTTCCCTTTTCATGCACTCTCTCTCTCCCTGTCTCCTTGGAAATGTTAGACTAGGTTTAGATAGGTGTTTTTCTTGCATTAGGAGTAGTTGTAGTAGTAGGATTAGGAAGAGGAATCGACCTTCTCCGGAGGTCCACCTCAAGTTTGCAAGTCCCACAAACTGACTTAAGAGATGGTCCGATGTTACTAAAAAGTAGAGATTTCCTTGAGAACAAAAGAAGGCCTAAGAGCTGGAATAAGAGTGAGAATCAGAGAGAATGGATCAAGATCCGAGTGTTACAATGAAGCTCGAAGTAGCCTAGAAACAGCTACTCAAACGAGACAAAACAACAAAATTACTGCAAAAAAGCAGTAAAGAGACCGCAAAAAAAAAAAAAACAAACAAGCAGCAGAAGTAACCAATACTACTTCTTGGTAGCTTTGTCGATGCTGGTCTTGACTCTCTTCCAGGCGCGAAACATACCCAAAGTTGTCATGTGGGCAGCATCAGTTTTATCAAGCTCCTCAATGGTTCTTTTGCTCTCTTTTTCGTTGCCCCAAAGTGTAGCCGGGACACCGCTGAGGTTGGAAACACTTTTGGCATGACCCTCAATGAACTCCTCAATTGCCCTAAAGGCGGAAATGTTGTAATCATGTCTAGTTTTGGCCTTCCCTAAGCGGGAGTCTAAGGAGGTCAGCTTCTTATAAATGTCCTCAATCTGACTGCTATCAATGTTCCCCTCCCCCTCCATGCTTTTCTTGCCTTTCTGTTTAGCCAGGTTCTTGACCTCATCCTTCAACAGTTTCATCTCAGCCTCTAAGGCCTCCAACCTCTTTGAAGAGCTATCCAACTGCACTTCCTGGGACTGGCACTGCTGATATTCAGAAGATCATGTGCAATCTCTAGTTCGAAAGGCTCCTTCTCCACAGCAAGAGCCTCAAGGTTGAGCTTCCTGGAGGCCCTGGTGACCGGTCTTTTAGAGGTAGAGGCGAGGTGGGTGGCGGGAGCAGCAGCAGGGGGAATGGATGGAGAAGCTTGAACAGCCGGCTGGGGGGTGACAGCAGTGGTGACAGGGGCAGCAGGAGAAACAGGGCTGACAGCAGCAGAGCCCATCAAAGGGGTAGCCGGGCTAGGAGAGGAAGGAAGTCCAGGGTATTTTAGAAGGCAACATTTATGAATCAACAAAATAAGTCCTTGATGCAAGGGAACCACCTGGGTGTGCTTCTGAAACTCCAAAATGGAGCGTTCAAGGGAGTTCAGCAGATAATGGGGAAAGCAAACCAATCGATTCCTACGGAAGTGGTTTAGAAAGATAAGATGTTTAGCAGGGACAGTGACAAACCTACCTTCCAAGGAGATGAATCGAATCATCATGCGAGTAACCTCATCATAGGGTGGAGGAATTGAGCTGACAAGCAGGCCCGTTGTACCAAATGTGAGCTTCTCAGATCCCTCCACAAATCTTCTTTCTTCAAAGATCTCTATCAACCCTTTTGTCAAGAAGCGTATCCTCCAAACAAAGACCGGCGCTTCAAAGAATAAGATCTTCATTGACCAATATCTTCTCGTCCCCGTAGTCGATAAATCCGCTCCTTCCATTCCTTAGAAAAATGCACAAAATGCTTTGGTCATGTCCCTGCACCTTTTCCATGAAGTTGGTGAAGCCACCTTTGCTGAGAATGTTCCAAAGCTCGATATTTTCCTTCCAATCGGGGTCCGCGCATGGCTCAATTTGGCAGGGAGGTCCTCCCATCTTCTCTGTGAAAGACTGATTACAACAATTTCCTAGATGCCTGTGTGCGTAGAGACCTATCCGCTTCTTGCTATTGTAAACCGCACAAAACTGGAAACTATAGCTGTTGCTCTTCCCACGAACGGCTGCGTGACTGCTGAACTGAGCCTATGGGAAGTCACGTGTGTGAGTAGCTCTCTCTCTGTCAACAATCACATTACAACTTCCATCGGTTTCCGAGGAGCTATGAATCCAGATTTTAACAGCTGTAGTACATCCCGCATGCGCGATTTTCAAATCAACATAACTCCAATTGGAGTTCCCCAAATAATTCTTACTATCATGAATATTTGATATTATTTGCATCATCATATTCATTAAAGCAACACGTGTGAGAGTGTTATTGATGTTGATCTTCATCCAAAGATTATGTCTCATCTCTAGGGATTGCTTGCATATAAAAGTCCGCATGAATGCTGTTGTGGAGCTGATTAGGGATGTTGTTATTATCCCGACATGGTGAAATTAACATTAATGCCATAATTGGCCAGCGCATCCGCCAATTTATTGCCCTCTCTGTAAGTATGCCTGATTCTGATGTTATTGAAAGTATGACTGATGCTTATGGACTCAGAGATAAAATCCTTAATACTCCAACTAGGAGATGAGGACTGATTAAGAAGTTTAATGATATTAAGGGAGTCCCCTTCAACAACTAGGTTCTGAATATTCTTAGCCTGGGCAACTCTCAAGCCCCAGAGAGCAGATAATGCTTCAGCAAAATGATTAGTTTGAACTCCCATTTTTCCAGCATATGCAGCAATCAGATTACCATTATGATCCCGTATTGCTCCTCCTCCTACCGCTGTCCTAGGGTTTCCCTTAGAGGCCCCATCAAAGTTCAACTTGTACCAATTAGAATCAGGAGGATGCCATTTGATCGAAGATCTATCAATACTATTCCCGGGATTGCTCCAATTTCCAATCTGCCAATTGGATAAGATGTACTCTTCATTCTCAGGATAACTCTTGTTCTTGGGAGGTTTAAATCTGGCAATATCCTCTTTAATACCATTAGAAATTTTGCCAATACTGAGTTTATAGTTTTGCTTCTTATTTCTGAAAATGATATCATTTCTGTCCTTCCAAATCCTCCAGATTAAATGTGGGATAGCCAATTTCCAGATCCTTTTGATAACACAATGTCTGAAGGGTGGGTTCCATTGATTCCATAGCTGATTAAGATTCTTCGGCATCACCCAGAGAGCTTCAAATTTAGAAAGGACAAAGTTCCAAATTCTTTTGGCATAATCACAATGTATGAACAGGTGGCTGATATCCTCAGAGTCATTTTTACAAAGATGGCACCAATTAGGAATTATAAATCCTCTTCTCATCAAATTGTCAGTGGTAAGAATTCTACCTCTGATGGCCAGCCAGAGGAAAAAATTTATTTTGGGAGTTAATTCAGACATCCAAATCTTGTTCCAATTAAAATCAGATTGATTACTATGAAAGAGATTGATATAACCAGATTTGACTGAGTAGTTCCCATCATGGGAATTATTCCAAACCAACTCATCCTTGGATTCCAGCTGACTTAATGGAATAAGATCTAAATGATCTTGAAGGGAGGAAGTAATTTGTTTCAGATCAATTCGCTCCACAGTAAGTTTTTTCCAATTCTTGTTGGTGCCATTTCCTTCAATGTAATCTTTGATTTTAATACCATACTTGCTTATTAGACTGTCCTTAGCCATCCCAAATCTGTCCAAGAGATTGCCACTAAACCAATTATCCTCCCAGAAGTTTATCTCCCTGCCATCCCCCACTTTCCATTTGCTGCCCTGCTTGATGAAGTTTCTGCTCTTGACCAAATTATTCCAAAAAATGGAACCACAGGGGAGGTACTCATCATGCAGATAGGAGTAAACAACTTGATGATTTAAATATTTTGCTTTAATTAAATCAATCCAGGGTTGTTTCTCAGACAACATTCTCCAGCCCATTTTAGCAATGAGTGCCTCATTCATTTTCTCAATATTTTTTATGCCCAGCCCTCCCATAAACTTCGGGGTGCAGACCTTATCCCAGGCCACTAAGTGAAATTTGAACTTCTCTTCCATGCCTTGCCATAAATTTTTTTTCTGAATCCTCTCAATTTTATCTCTGAAGGAAGAAGGGATTTTGAAAAGCGACATGATATAGATGGGCAGATTTTGAAGAGTACTTTTAATGAGTAAGCACTTACCAGCACTAGATAAAGTGGCACCTTTCCAACCAGCCATTTTTTTCTGAAATCTCTCCAATAAATCATCCCACACCTTGTAAGAGACTTTCTTAGTGCCGAGTGGGAGGCCTAAGTAGGTGGCTGGAAGTGCACTTATTTTACAGCCCAGAATTTTAGCAATTTTGAGTTGTCTTTCCTCAGGAGTGTTGAAGAAGAATATGGTGCTTTTTTCATAATTAATCTCTTGCCCAGAAGCAGATTCATAAAGCTGTAATAAAGCCTTAATAGCCTTAGCTTCCACAACTGAAGCCAGAAGAAGAAGGATAGTGTCGTCCGCAAACTGTTGATGGGAGACAGCTTGGCTGATGGAAGTGGGTTTAGAGCCATTTAAAAGGCCGTCTTTAACCGCTTTGCCAATTGTTCTACTAAGGCTGTCAGCCAAGAGAATGAAGAGTAAAGGGGAAATGGGGTCACCTTGTCTAAGACCTCTGCTGCTGGTGAAAAAGCCCACAGGCTCCCCATTAACAACCACAGAGAATCTGGCTGTAGATATACAAGACTTAATAATTCTTCTGAATTTTTCCGTGAACCCAAATTTAGCTAAAACTTTGTCAAGGAAGACCCAAGATACCTTGTCAAAAGCTTTATTCATATCAAGCTTAAGGACCATACTTTGCCTTTTTATTATTTTCCATGGAATGTATAGTCTCGTGAACCATAATCACTCCGTCTTGTATAATCCTGCCTTTAATAAAGCCACTCTGCTGCCTTGAGATGAGATCATTCATTATGAGCTGAAGTCTAGTAGTAATAATTTTGGTGAAGATTCTATATATGGCATTTACTAGACTGATAGGTCTGAAGTCCTTGAAATCTTTAGCATCCATTTTTTTAGGTGCCAGCACAATGTGAGTGTTATTAAGCTCTTTTAAGAGATTTCCCGTTCTATAGAATTCATTCACCGCTTTGAGAAGATCCTCCGAGCAGATTTCCCAGAACTTCTGAAAAAAATTAATAGAGAACCCATCCGGTCCAGGAGCCTTATCCCCCTCTAGAGAAAAAACAGCTTTTTGCAGCTCTTCAAGCGTGGCTGCTTTAGTGATGCTTCTAAATTTCTGGTCCTCGATTTCATTCTGAGGGATGGCCTCCAACATAAAGGAAATAGCTTCAGAGTTGCTGACATTTCTCTCTTCAAGAAGATTTTTATAGAAGTCAAGCGCTTCTTTCTTAATGCTATTGGGATCTTTTATGATATTCCCGTTGTTTTTAGAAACCTCTAAGATTCTGTTACAGGCTCTGTGCTTCAAAGTGGTCATGTGAAAGAACTTCATGTTCCTGTCTCCCTCTTTAAGCCAGATAGCTCTAGATTTAAGGCACCATAAAGATTCCTCTCTGCTGCAGATCGTATGCAACTCTGAAAGAATATTCTTTTCATTTACCTCATCTTCAGCCGATCTCCCCATAGTATCCATTTTTAATTCCAGATCCTGTAGCTTCTGTTTTAACTTTTTTTTTTTGTCAAAAACATTTCCAAAAACGCTTTTATTCCAGATTTTGACTTGCTTTTTGACATTTTTGAGTTTTTGAACCAATCTGAACTGAGCAGTGCCTTCACCATTCCATCCCCACCATTCTTTTATCTTGTCATAGATATTGTCATGCTCCATCCACATCTTTTCAAATTTGAATGAGCTTCTTGCGGGTTTAGTCCAATTGAGAAAGTTTAGAGCAATCGGATTGTGATCCGATCCAATTCTGGGTAGGGAAGAAAGATGGAAGTCTTGACTGAGAATCCAGCTTGCTGAGATTAGAGCCCTATCCAATCTCACCTGAATGAACTCTTTTCCCAACCTTCTATTATTCCAAGTATACTTATTTCCATGAAGATCCACATCTAAGAGGTTATGTTCAGCAATAAAATCAGCAAAATCCTCCATTCCATTAGAAAAGGTGGAGGTGCCTCCAAACTTCTCACCTGGGTTTAGTGGGGAGTTGAAATCCCCCATAATAAGCCAGTTAGCAGAGCAATGTTGGTTTCTAAATATTTTAAGAGCAGCCCAAAGTTTTCTTCTACCACTAGCTGAGTTAGGGGCATAAATGTTAGACAAGATCCATTCACTCTTATTCTCAATAGTGACAAATTTGATTGCAAGATGATTAATATTTTCATTGAGAATCTTACCAGTACATTGTCTTTTATCCCAAAGTGTAGCCAGTCCTCCGGAAGCTCCCTGGGAGTCAACAGCCGCCATTTCAGAGTTATCCCAAAAATTCTTTTTAATAGTATCAAAGGTCTTTGCTTTCATCTTAGTTTCTTGCAGAATCAAAATGCTGGGAT
This sequence comes from Taxus wallichiana var. yunnanensis, assembly GCA_018340775.1. Classification (NCBI taxonomy): domain Eukaryota; kingdom Viridiplantae; phylum Streptophyta; class Pinopsida; order Cupressales; family Taxaceae; genus Taxus; species Taxus wallichiana. Next base: position 992,077,128 of record CM031240.1, read on the forward strand.
TACTGGAATCTCGTAACTCCTTGATGGTTCTTTGCTTGGAGTTTCCATTTAGGCCTCTGATATTCCAAGAAATAATCTTCATTTGGAGTGATTGGTGGTTGGAATTGCTTGCTGGTTCAGCTGACGCTGAACACCATCTGCAATATCCCTCTCCGTTTTTTTAGATCTAAGAGTCTTTTTAGAAGGTCTTCCTCTTTTTGAACTTCCTCCAAAGTCAGCTATTCGTCTAGCAGAAGACCTAGTTGTTCTGGAAGTAGAGGTGTCCCAATTGTCTATTTTCTTTTTTTTATCACTATATAGTGATTCTGGGACCATTTCAAAACCTTTCAATCTTTTTTTCTTTTTTGAAATGACCATTGTGAATCCAGAATCTGGATCCTCCATTTCCATGGCAGCGTATAACTTCTCCCTCTTCTCATTCTTTTTGAGTCCTGCCAGGCGTGTGAACAGTAGCTGATCTGGTACTGCAGCAGACCGCGAAACCACTGTTATTTTGCTGGGACACGGCAGAAGATCCGCATTACCATTTTCCCTAGAAGAGAATATCTCCAAAGGCTCATTTGGAGTCATACCTTCCTTGTTCCAAGTTTCCTCCCTAATGCATGACTGTATTACTTTCTCGACTGACATATCGTTATGAAAATGCCCAAAAGGGACTATATTAACCTTCACAGAGCCATCTTGCTCGTTCACTTCCATGGATACCTTAACATAGTCTTCTTTATTAGATGCTTCAATAGGTTTATCCAGGATGTTTTCACAGATTTCTCCAAGATTTCTTTGTTAGGAGCTTCAGGCAGAGCTATTGTTGTGGCTTTGGGACGCCAGACGAGATGTTTCTTTATTTGAGTTCTAAAACTCCTTTTTTTACCTTTTCTACTTAACTCCAAATCCTTCTGGCTAGGAGCTTTGTCTTCATTCCTACTATCCGTGCTTGGAACCCTGCTAACCTTGACCAGATCTGAGCCTTTCCCAGGCTGTTCAGCATCCAAAGGAGGGGTCTTCTTCTTGGGACAGTTTTTATCAGAGTGTCCAATGCTATGACATTGTTTACATCTTAATGTTTCGACCTCAATTTTTTGGATCCAAGACCCAAATCTAGATTTCAAGATTATATGCTCCGGAAACTCCTGATCCATAGCTGAGAAAATGCAGAAACGAGAAAAAGCAAGCCTGGATCTGTTTCTTGTGGGTCCATCCAGCCCAATAGGTGCACCTAGGGATTTTGCAATATTTAGCAGTATTTCATCATCCCATAAATGCAATGGTAGTCCTGGTAATCTACACCAGATTGGAATGGTGTTTATATTTTCAGTATTCGGATCAAAACCCGGATACCATTTTTTCAAAAAAAGGCCCATATTACCCAGCCACCAGGGGCCTCCCAGAAGCACCGAATCCAAATCCTCTTGCTGATTAAATTTTGCCAGGAAAAAGCCTTTTGGCATAATGGTAATATTTAGGGCTCCCTTAGGTTTCCATTTTCTCAAAGCCCATTTTCTAATGAAATCAATATTAGGTCTAGAGCCAAGAAACTTACCAACGAGGGAGAGATTCACTTTGCTTAAGGCTCTATCAACAAATCCATCTGGGACCCTTAGACAGGTGGCACCCTCTTTGTCCATTTCCCATGTGAACTGATCAGTGATTTTCGGACCCACCTTGAAGCTAGGGCTTTGAAACAACTTATTCCAGGCCATAGGCGTGGATCCCAGCATTTCCCTATTTTCATTTATAGCCATCCGATTGTGGCCTGAGATCTACTTTTCCTCAGCATACTTTGGCATATTGCGCATGCAGACTTTCCGTGGCTGTAATCTACGAAAACCACACGACAAGACTCTCCAAAGATCTTCAACGTTCGTACTCGTGCCCACAAGAGTCCGATTCTGGCTAGAGATCAGCCTTTCCTCAACATTTTTAACCTTAGTTCGCAGACATTCTGAGCAAAATGCACAAACCAAAACCGAACCGCATCACCATAGTTTTCTCCATCACCATAGTTTTCTCCATAGTTTTCTCCATCGCTAGCCTGCCCAATTGATTATGCATAGATTGCATGGAAAACACCACTTTGTTTCTTGTGCCATATTGTTTTGTACTAGAACCAATGCTTGGCTTGAGCTAGGAGCAGGAAGTGCTTGTGGAGGAGGAATTTTTCCAATGGAAGAGGAGCATTTTGGCCCTACCATTTGTTGTTTTGCTGATTTTGCGCATATTTTTATTAGATTATTGATTTCTAAATGGATGATATCCCTAGTTTGAAGATTACCCCTAGTTTTGATAATTTCTATAGGATTGGGCTTGTTGTTTCTCTAGGGATATAACTTTGTTGGTTAAATTTCTAATTAAAGCTTTCATATCTTCATCCTCCTTTTGTTGTGTGGGGTTTGGGAAGTGGAAGCAACAGGGGTGTAGATTTTTCTTAGGGATAAACAATAGAAGGATGAAAATCTTGGGGTAATTTAGGATACAAGGGCATGGGTGGAATGGGGGATAACTTTTCATCTTGTATTAAACTATTCTTAGTTTTAATTCTAATGCATAGGCCTAGGTAAGGTTATTCCTCCCATAGATTGTATCATAATAGCTATATCAGAATTTAGAGCTTTAAGAAAATAGAGAAATGCACCTTTAAAGATCTCGGCCTTACAGGATTGAATTCTATCCAATGTTCTCTAGAATATGAAGTTAAATTTTGTGTTCTAATCATTTGGAGCTCTCTTGATAGTGGTCAATTGTTCTAAAAGAGACAAATTGTTTGCTCTTTCTCCAAACTGATTACATAGGGATGTACATAGTGCATTCCAATTTTGAATTGAGCTTGATGTTAAAATTCTAAACTAATGTATATATTTTCCTTTGAAAGATGAAGCTAAAATTTTCATTTCCATGTCCATCTCATCAATTTCATGTATGAAACAGACATTTGTAATGTCTTGGATATGATTAGCTGGAGTAGTATGATTTTTTCTGGTAAAGAATGGAATATTTTTAAAGTCACTCTTTGTGGATAGGATTCTAGAAATCCAAGGCAAGTGGATTATTTCTTGTGAAGTTGAAAAATGGATTTGGTGGTTGTTGAGCCATTATGATAGGCCTAAGAACTCTTGTTGATTACATGAAGGGCCTACCAAGTAGAGGTGTTGAAAGAGCTCTTTTGTGGAGATGGTAATCTTTGAACTTGTCTTCCTCTTCTTCCTCTTCCTGGTGATAGCTACAAATAATGAAATTTCCCTCCTCTCTTGTTCTAGACCGTGTTTGGATCCTTCTTATAAATGTGAACCACTAGTATTACTAAAGCGAGTTGATTTTTTTGAATGGATTCACCAGATGTGTTGTTGCAAAGCCTCCAAAGGCTAGAGTTTCACCAAGATACACATCCAAACTTGATAAAACTAGAAATATTAATTTCTAAGTCCCATCGGGCATGCCAAAACTATTGGATCTCAAATTTGCACTGTCCTAAATCAAACGAATCAAGGGATTTGAGGAAACATGGGACTGTCTCCAAGTTATGGGACTCGAATTGAGACAAACCTCTAGAGAAGGCCGCATTCCTCTTCTCTACCTAATGATAAACTACTCATAGGAAATGAAATGAAACTATCTAACTCTACTCTAAAATTCCAAGGGACCAGGGTGAGAAGGAGATGCATAAAACAAAAATCCTAAACTAGATAATGCATTATCACCAAAAATAAGGGGAAGGATACTTCTAAAAGAGAAAATGGGAGGAAATGATGATGAAGAGGACTGAAGAGATGACCAAAGTTCCTGCACAACATTTTAATTCCCACTTCCATGATGCACAAAAAATATAGATTCTGAGAAAATATACACAACATACCCATGAATGAATGAAAAGGAAAGGAGACACAATAAAATACCCGCTAAGGTAGAAATGAGCCATAAAATAGATTATTTTATTGCTTGAAGATAATCCATAGATCATTTACAATGCGAGAAAAAGATGAAAAATATTCACGGGAATCATGATCAAGGCATGCAACTCTAGAACACTCATGTAACAGAAAATGATGCCCTCACATTCCCAAAGTATCAACATTACAACTGGGCATCATATTACAATATATAGAAAAATGGGAGAAGAGGAAAGAAGAAGAAAATAGAGGGAAATTCCAATACCTCATTCCACCCACCAACCACCTCATTAAATTTTTCGAAAAGATCTAAGCACCATTGAAAATTCATTTCCCCACACCTTTTTCCTTGCTTTGAAGACAAAATGGGTGACCATATTGCATTAAATTATGGTGGTTACACCGCACGGAGTAGTCTGTTGCATGTTGTGGACATTCCCTCTTTACTTCCACTCACCTACCTTCACTTAAATGAAAAAAATCTATTGCATAAAGGAGGTTGAGATTTCTCAATGATACAAGACTTAAAGATCAAATCATTAGATTGAAGGTAATATGTATTTTTAGTTCCGCATGGAAAAGCGTGATTTTCTTTTGATGCATGAATTTTATGGCTTCCCACCTTTTCTTATGTATTGTGGTTTTTAAATATTCGTGGATTTTGTTCCTTTGGTTGTGGCTTACTTAATTCTCCTGCCTCATTTCGTGGATTCTTCCTTTTTTTCTTTTATCAATGGTTTTTCCCTTTATGTCGCGACTTGCTTAAAATATTCCAAGGCATGCTCAAATCCTCCCATGAATTTTCTCTTTTGGCTACGGACCACCTAAAACCTATGCTTGAGTCCACAAGTACTTGTTCCTTTTCCCGCGACTCTTCTTATGTATCACAATTTTAAATATCTAAGGCTTTTCTCTTTTAGCCATGGTATCAAAAACTCTTTAAACCTTCAAGTCCATAATTATCCAAGTTGTTGAATTTTGAAAGGGTGTAAAATGGACAACAATAACCTCATATCAAGATTCTTGCACAATTTCCTCCAAAAATAGTTGAGAAACTTCATATCTTGGTCATTTGGGATTGTCATGGGTGTTCCATGCAAGGTACAACTTTTTAAAGAAAAAAATAATATATTATACGTGCATCTCTATTCTTCTTAGATGGAATAAATTGGATCGTATTATAATATTGATCTATAACCACAAAAGTAGATTTAATACCTCTTTGGGTATGTGAAAGCCCCAAAATCTAAATTATATTGAAATGGCAATCCAAGGCTCATCATGCATTAGTAGAGGCTTGTATAAGCCCATATTTTATATCCCCACTTAGGCATTTGGAAAATTCTATAAGAAATGATATATGTATTCACATCTCACCTCAAATGTGGCAAAAGAGTTTTTCACTCACCAAGTTAAAGGTTTTATCCAATCAAAAGTATCCCCATAATCCATTTACTTGAATTTCCATAATCAATTTCTCTCTCTAGATCCCGTTGGAATAAAAAATTGTTATCCCTTTAATAAAAATCCATAAACTAGGAGAAAATCATGAAAAGACCAATCCTCTTACCAATTTGATTTATGAGGCCATCATAAATCTTTGTTAAAAAAATATTTACAACATATTCATCCTTTACTTACTCAAATACAAAAAACTCATTGTGTATGGTTACAAGAAATGACATCTCCTACTTAATGCAACAACCAACATATTATATTTGCATCTATTATGATATATAAAAATGTATATATATTTTGGAAGTGATAGCCATTTTACATGTTTATGGGGAAATTTTGATTGAGAGTTAATGTACTAAAATTACGTATTGTCACTCACCAAAATAAATTATCTATGTAAAGATAATTGTTATCCAAAATAAGCCTCTTGCTTATTTTGTCTAACTCCCCTTCATTTCTTCCTTCCTAGTGCCTCAGTCAATTTTTTTCACTTTATAGGCACTCAAAATTTTCTGAAAATGGCTTCATCGGTAGAGAATCTTCTCAGCTTTCCAGAAAGGTAAAATTTTACCTCTAACTCCTTGTATTTTTCAAGTTATGGCTCGGCGGAAATTTTTGGGGAATTTTTCCCAAAGGTCAAAAAGAGGGAAAATTTTAAATTTCGGGCCCGCCAAAACTCAATTTTGCCCCTAAATCTTCAGAAGGGCATAACTTTTGATCCAGGGCTCGAATTTCCGCATTCTTAGTGGTGTTGGAAAGCTAGTGAAATTATCTACATGATGGAGGGTTCAATTTTGTGTTTTGGTGGGGTTTGGAGAGAGAAAATAAAAAATGCCTCTGGCACGGGAAGGAGAATAGAACTGACATTTCAACCACCAATTTTAATGAAGTATGGCTCACATTCTTCTCCAAGCATGGTCAAAAACATTGGGAATGAACTTTTGAGGGTGCCCATGTTGTTTAATGTAATTTGGTTGGTGGTTGAAGCATCCTTTCATGTTTTCCCACGTTTCTCCTTCCTGAGCTCAATTTTTCACCATTAAAAGCCAGATTTGGCTCATTTGTAAAGGGTTGGACATTTTTATGTTTTGTAGACTCCCTCTTTCACCCTAGAAAGTGATTTTGTGGAATATCAGACCTCTTTTAGGACTGCAACATGTTTTCTACCTCTCTGCTATTGTAATGCATGTATTTTTGATATTGGAAATGACAATGCAAGCTCTGTGAATGAGTTTCAATCCTCTTCTTGTGTTGTTTGCTTCATTTCTGATCTTTCATTACATTTTATCAGTTTGTGCATGATGTTTTGTTGCATTCTCTTAATTTGTGTCAATTTGTAGAAGTAAATGTTCACCACTCCTTTGGTGTATCACCTTGTTAGTATTAGTTTTATTTCTTTTGCATCCTCTACCTCTCTATCCCTTGGAATTTAGAGTAGGATCTGATATTAAACCTCTGCAATTTTCAAGTTATACATCTGATCAAAGGAGTTGAGGAACCAACCTCTAATCTAGAGATTCTTTTCCCATTTTTACAAGTCCCACACTTGGGGAAAAGATTCAATGTTGTGCAATCACACTGGATGTCCATTATCAAACTAGAAATTTGATACATCCAGAGTCTTTGCTGATTTGCACTAACAATAATACCTCCAAAACCTCAATGCTTGGAATATAACATATAACTCTTTACTATAGACACTCAAATTTGAAAATTTACTCCTTAACACTAATATTTTTGATCATTCTCTCTTGCTAAGATAAAGAAAACCTTTCTATTCCCTTTTAGTACATCTCAAGGTACCTTGTCTAGCTTGTTTATCATTACACACTGATATGCCAACAAATTCTAAGAGTTCAAAGCAAAATTCCATATAATGAAGTCAATCTAACATGATGTAAACCTTATTTATTATGTTTTTTATCCCTAGTCAAGGTCATATAGTTTGGTTTGGAATTAATATACGATCTTGACCGAATTATATAATTTTACACCAATATATCCTCAATATTTGTTTTCAGTTTTTCATTCTTCAATGGCTCCTTTACTCCCTTTAGGTCACCCTTTCTTCAATAATTCACCTTCAACACTATATAAGCAAGTTAAAACTACCTCATTTGCTAACTTGAAAATCCTATGGCACTACATTGATACACTCACTTCCTACTCTTGTAAAAGGCACCTAAGGATCCCTAAATATCACAAAAATAATGTATAATCATTAGTGAAGAAAACATCACATGTATGAATCTTCTTACCAGTCAAAGAATAAATCTCTCTCATCTACAAGCAAGTCAAACATCCATTCTCTAATAATTTTAGAAATATCCAAACTCAACTCAAACATTATCAAAGAAGTTTTCTAAATCTACTTGCATCAATTCGATACCTTTTCTAGGTGGATAATGACATGTAGTTTGAGCCCTTTTAAAGGTAGTGCTAATATCGGTGGTGCATGGGGGTACCCATAACCCAACTAATGTTTGTTTTACATGGTCTCTTATCTATGGTTAGGTTTTGATATCTCATTCAAGATGTTTAGATAGCTTTACAACATGACCAAAAACTAGGGTTTGATAATGAGAGACATTTTTAGGCATGTGACATTCCTAGAAATATACAAAGCTATAATCTAAGTAGGTCCAAGATTGTACAATAGTGTCAAGACCATACAAATATTCTTGGAAGAATTATATGGTCCTGTCCCAAAATAATTTCCAATATTAGTTCGAAAACGAAGCATTATCAATATCATATCTCCCTATTCTAGTAGTCTACACACCCAGAACTTCTCAGATCCATTTGTAAACAACTAGGTGCACTCATCCCCTTGTGTTTCCAAGTTCATATCTTGTTTCATACATTAGTTTCAATTATTAATGCATTTTTCTTATATTGGATAATTAATGTTGGAATTTAATTAATCAAAATAACCTCATATAGCTCCCCTTACATCCTTTAATTTACTTAATTCATTAATCTAGATTTCACATAATCTAATAAGGGTTTAAACATTTTGGTGAATTCGACATTATATCTTACACCTTCTTTCAAACCCTAGTTTCCCTAAGGTTCTATATCTATATTTTATATTCAAATAAAACCTTATTTTCATCTATCACCTACCCTAAATCTTGTTTCCAGATTTTTCCCTAGGGTCTCATGGCTAGCTCTACCCTTTGGGTTTCTTCTGCTAGGGCTCCTAATTACCAAATCACCTTTCGTTGCATATTTCAATCATAACAAATCTATTTTTAAATTACTTTGATTTTATTATAATTTTAATATTTAACTTGAAACCTCTTTTTATTCATCCTATTTTTAGCACATTTTTAGAAATTCAAAATTGCTATTTTTAGTAATTAGGGCATAATGAAAAAATATACACTTTTGGGAAAATTCCTTAGAGTTTTTTTCCACATAATCGGATTAAAAATACCTCTCTCAATTTTTTCAAATTCAATTTCTATTTTCATATATGGTCATTTTATTAATTTGATGATGGTCACTTTTTTCTTAACATCACTTTTGGGTCTTATCATCTATGATCTCTTGATTGTTGGCCTAGGGTGTATGATTCTTCTTCTAGGCTTGTTTATTATACTTAGTTCTGCATAATGGCTTCAAATTCTTCTCATGATCAAACCATATTATTCTTGAATATATCAAATGAAACCTTACATACAAGGATGCATTTCTTAAAGTCATTCACAACATTTAGTTTCATCCCAATACACCCATTGAGCATGTCCTATTTTTCCAAGGATCTATCTTTCAATATTGACAATAAATTTATTTTAAATCATTCTATTAGTAATGTTGAAACCTTTCATAAGACTATCTTAGAGTATATTCGAGATTTACAACATGCCTTTCAAGATCAATTTTAAGCTATGAATACTAATATCACATCTCTCAAGCATGAGATATAACATCTAAATTAATCTTCACATTCTCATTTCCCTAATGTCTCTACACATCATGATCAATCTAGTTCTAAGCCCATAGAGAAGCAATGTGATACACACATTATGCATGATACATGTTCCCATACAAGTGAAGTGAAAGTCCTACATAGAGGCACCAATGTGTATGTTCCACAAGATCAATATTGAATACTAAGACAACCACAACAACAAAAACCTCCTCCTTGGTTTGGAAATAACATTAAACAACATGATATATTATATGAGTTACTAGATAAGTAATTAATCAATGTGTTACCTACTCATTACTACCCCCACTACCATCTTACAAACATCAAAGTTCAACCATTTTTCAATTATCATGGAATTAACATACATCATGATATTTATGCAAAATATATCTACTTCTCCACCACAAGCTTGGATATATTCTAATTTAACTTGTGATATCAATTGCAATGATAATACAAATAATCATGTTCATGTGCCAATTACTAATAAGGACACACCTATTATGTCTAGATGACATTATCCAAACACAACTACTGATGATCTCATAGATAACATTGATTTATCACTACTACTCAATTTTGATGATCAAGATGAATTTGATCCCGATTACTCTTGTGTTGACTCTAAACACTATGGTGTGTATGATGTGAATTCAAAAATCTTGATCCTAATGATGAAGCAAAGGACACTATTTCAATTGAGCATTATATACTTCACGATGTTTAGTTGCTTTGAGTATAAAGCCACACAAAAGGAAAAATATAAAACCCTAGTGAATTCACCTCCTCATCCTCTTGATAAGTTCTTATGGTAGAACCCATGTGTCACTATGCATCCCACTTTACATTCTCACTCATAACATACTATTTCTAGTGGACCTATCAATTGTCACCTCAATATTCACTCTTTGGCTACATACACCAATGTGTCATCCCTTCTCAATTACTTGGGGGCATATGCGGATCTCCCTCCTTTTTTCTTCTTCAGATAATAGATTTAATTTATTTACATATGCCCCTACGTAATTTTGTAAGAGTCATATTTCTAATATGTTTTTCGATCCTACTAATTCATATCTCTTACAACATAATGGGTTTCACACATCAATCAATATGAAATATGAATATCAATTAATTGCAGTTTATTTTTTCATCATGCTATAATCAAAAATCTCAATTAAAAGTGTCACGATGATACTATTTCTAACATGTTTATCCATCTTGAGATTTCTATTATACTATGACTCATATTCAATTTTCTACATGCATCTATGACACATTTGAGGCCTAAGCCTCCTTTTTGGGTTCTACATTTACACATGATTATCTTTCATGGCTCTCGCCTTCCCCAAATTCATCACAAGTCTTCTAGTGCACATTCATTTCTCCTAGCTCAGCTCCACCTCCTCACGAGGCCATCTTTGGGTAGCTATTTTGCTATCCACTTTCCTTGTACATAAATAACTATTCAATAATCCAAAAATTGATATAGTTTCAAAATATAAAAACATTCATATATTTTCACAAACAAAAATTCATGAATTGTACACTTCGCTTGAATTGTTTACACCTTACATTTTACATGTTTTTATCACTTTACTTTGATAGATAACATATATCTTCTCTTTATGCATATCAGCTCACGTGGTATACAAATCTTGATGGAGGACATACACAAAGTAACACATGATGATAGGTTTTGAATCCTTTACCCATGCTTTCTATGCATCTAGGGACATATATTATACATTACACACATGTGATATTGTTTTATTATAGTTGTTTTCTACTTACTTATTACACTTTATTAAATATATTATGTACATCTTATTTTTTGAGCTAACATAACTAACACATGTCTTGTGCATCATTACCACCTCTTGCTTCACATGTCTCTTTCCATAACAATTGATGTATTATTTCATAATCTTATGACACTTTTAGTTTTATTACATACTTGTGTGTTCTATGTGTTTCTACTTTCTTATTTAACTACTTATGGCACAGTGCCTTGCTTGTCTTTTGACACCATGAGTGTCCCATGTTTGTGGCTTTATACCTATCTTGTGTGCTCTTGTTTTTGGCCTATAGGCCTTAATTGTCTTGTGAAATTGTGGGTGTCCCATGTTTGTGGCTATATGCCTATCTTGTGTACTCTTATTTGTTGACCTACATACCTTGAATGTCTCATGACACCGTGGGTATCCCATGTTTTTAGGTTCTACACCTTTTATGTGATACTTTTTACATATTATTGAATATGAATTCATTATTATTGCACATGTTTTCTTATACATGCCTTATTACTACATGTTTATATTGTTTCTATTTGTTTCTATTACTTCTCTTGACTACACGCCATGGTTTCCACCATGTGCAAAACCTCCTTTTATAGGTATAGGTTCTTCAAGGTGGCCACCTATTTAAAATAATACAATCTCCTATAACTTCTCAAAGATCTAGTGTATGGGAACACATTTATTCTTTTGATCCATGTGCTCAATATGGTTTTCCATGTACACGAAAAGAGGTGGAATTCATCTGGTATATTCTCCACCTACAACAAACACAAATAAATTTTGGCATAAAATACAGGTAGAAATAGCGTACATGTACCCATAAACATTTTTAGGCACAATAATCTAGAAAATCCACATGTCCAAAATGTATAATTTAGTTCAAGACTATACGTATGGTTCTGACCCTACCACACAAATTTTCCCACGGGAAATTACATCAAATTTCTCAACAGCTTTCAAATTCTCACCTATAAGTGCAGGTTTTTGAGACACATTTTAATTCCATCTAAGATTAGTTATAGGGAACATGAAATATTTCACTCCTTTATGATGAAACTCGGTTTTAATTATGATTTTAGGAATCTCGAGGGACATGTCCATCTCCTTTCTTCATATAAATTTATGTACATTAAAACTTCTACTCAATTGTACAAAACATGGGAAGGGCACACAGGGTATTCATTTTATTTTCTATTGTGTGTCTTGATTTACAAAATTGGGCCTACATCTGTATCTACAACAGTGTGGTCCTTGGGGTTGCACGAAGGTATTGAAGTGACTAAGTTTTTTGTAGGAAGTCCTTCCTTTCCACTTACATTTAAAGGGGAAGATATCAAATTTGATACATGATCTTTTTCCTTCAAGAGGTGCTTTGTTACTTCACTCTTCTTCTCTATCTCCTATGTTTATATGTTGGGTTTCATCTACCTAACACTCCAGGTTCTCCTCGGCACAATTAAGGGCTGATCACCCAAATTCCTTCAACAAATTCAACATTATGAATCTTCAAGTATAAGAAAATCATGAGATCTTCTCCCTTTGCAAAACAAACATGTTTATTCCTTCATTGTTTTCATCCCTTCATTTCATTTTTATACAAACGTAAATCTTTCATGTTACACTTTACATTTGAGTTACATCCAATTCTTTACTATGGACATTGACTACACTCTATGTTCTTGTAGTTTCATTGTGGAGCATGCCAACATCAAGCAAAATAGGACACTGGAAAACAACCTTCACGCAAAGAGAAAGTGTGTTTACAAACTCAAGTATATTTTCCTTTAAGCATGTAATCTACATTTCATACTCAAAGGGGTGCAAATGTAGACACTCAAATTTGAAAATTTACTCTTTGATATTGTTGGTTTTGACAATGAACTCTTGCTAAGATAAACACGACCTTTGTATTCTTTGCTTTGTACATCCTGAGGTCTCTTGTCTAGCTTGTTTATCCTTACACACTGACACACCAATAGATTTTGAGATTTCAATGCATAAAATCCATATACTAAGTCAACCTAACAGGATGCAAACCTCATTTATCATGTTTTTATCCTTGTTCAAGGACATAGAGTTTGGTCAATAATTTATATATGGTATTGACCTAATTGCACATTTTTCATCGATATATCCTCCATCTTTTCTTTCAATTCCACATTCTTTGATGGGTCCTTTACTCCCTCTGGGTTGTCCTTTCTTCAATAATTCACCTTTGAAACCCTATATAAACAAGTTAACACTACCTCATTTTCTAACATGGAAATCCTATGGCACTACATTGATACACTCACTTCATCCTCTTGCAAAAGGTACCCTAGGCTTTCTAAATCTCACAAAAGCTCATGTACATTCATTAGTATAGAAAAAAAATAGGTCTAAAACTTATTACTAGATTAAAGCATAAGTCTATCTCATCTACAAACACTCAAACATCCCTTCTCCAAGTATTTTATCACGAGCCAAATAATTTTCCAAATCTAGTTGCATCCATTCAAATACCACATGCTAAGTGGAGAAAAATATGTGGTTTGAAGCCTCTTTAGAGTAGTACTAACATAAATGGTGAATGAGGGTGCCCATAACCCAACTAATGTTTGTTTGCAGGGTCTCCTAGCCATGGTTAGGGTTTGAGATCTCATTTAGGATGTTCAGAGAGCTTCACAACATGACCAACAATAAGGGTTTGACAAAGACAAACATTTCCAAGTAGGTGAAAATCTCAAAATTTACAGATCTAGAATCCAAGCATGTCGAAGACCATACAAACGATCTGACATGTTGTACACTCTTCCCCATGATAGTTTCTAGTCATAGTTCTAAGAACTAAGCATCACCATTCTTAGATCTCCTTGTTCCAATAATATACACACCTAGAAGTCCTAAGATCCATCTCTAAATAGCTAAATGCACTCATCCCCTTGTGTTTTCAAGTTCATATATTGTTTCATACATTAGTTACAAGTATTAATGTGTTGTTTTAATATTGGATAATTAATGTTGGAAGTTAATTAATCAGAATAATCTCTTATAGCTCCCCTTACATATTTTAGTGTACTTAATTCACTAATCTAGATTTCACATAATATAATAAGGGTGTAAACACTTACGATATGGACCATACTTTTTTCCACATCATTAAATTTCTCACTAAAACAAGCCATTACCTTACCTTATTAACTTTGTACTCCCTAATGGCTATTGTTGATGTGTCACACTCTACTTTGTAAATATCTTCTCAAAATTTGGTAAAGCAAAGATTGGGGATTTGGTTCCTTCTTGAGAAATTCAAAGATCTTCCCAACTACCTTGTTGAAGTAAACACATTCCCCCTTGTACAGTATGTCATGGGTGCATTTGCATTGCTAAAATTGTAACATAACTCTTATAGAAGTTCACTACTCCATGAAAAATTCTCACGTGTGGAATTTACATTTTATAGATCCATGCTTAGACCTTTAAGAAAATTACATTGCCAAGGAACACAATACCTTTTTCTTAAAAACTCATTTTTCTCAAAATTAAAAAAATATCCTCTTTGAGTATGTCAAATATTGGGATCAAATGCTCTAGATTATCTTCTACATCCTTACTAAATACCATAATTTCATCAAAATAAAAAATGTAAAATTTCCAATGTATTTCCCAAATACTTGATTCATTATTTTCATGAAGGTAGATGAAGCATTCAATAACCCAAACGACATTAATAACCACTCATACATACCATCTTTGGTCTTGATGGCTATATTCCACTTGTCTCCCTCATGAATTTGGAGTTAATGGTATCAATTTTAAAGATCAATCTTAGAAAAAGATTTTAAAGCCTCCCAAACATTCTAATATGTCATCCATCTTAGGTGAGGGGTATTTGTACTTCATGGTAATTTTTTATTACCTTTGGAATCCACACACAACCTTCATTTATGTATTTTTTGGGTGAAAGTAGTGATAATACAACACATAGACTCATACTTTCCCTCATGAATTCTTTCTTTGATAACCCTAAAATTTGTTTTCTTATTTCATTGTTCTAAAAAGGAATCAAATGATAAGAAACTTGGCTAGGTAATTTATCACCTACAACCAAGTCAATCAAATGAGTATTGCCTCTTAAAGGAGGTAAAACCATTGGTGATTCTACGTGTGTCACATTTGAATAATCCACAAACAAATCTTGAATTTTGGCGGGAGTTATTTCTCTTACTGATGTGTACCCTTTTTCTCCAATGGGTACAAAAGAAAACCAACCCCTCGTTTACCCTCTTTTATTAAATTTTTCATGTCCCGTAGTGAGGAGGGATAGGAGAGTTATATCACATTGTCCTTCTTCCTTCAAAGGATTCAAAATATGTCTCCTTCCATCATGTCACATGATATATGTATTTTACTTACCATCATGCGGTGACATTTTGATCATATTTCCATGGCCTACCAAACAAAAAATGACAAGAATTCATTAGACTACATCATATATCACCTTATCCTCATATGGTCCAATGTTAAATGTAACTACACATGATTTATCAACCATCACACTATGGTCCTTTAACCATGAAATTTTGTAAGGGTTGGATATAGGAGTGTAAGTTAATTGCAAAGTTTTGAACCCTTTGTACACTTACTAGATTATCTCGAAGAACCACTATCAATGATAACTTTGTATACCTTACCTTGACTTTTGTATCGAGTTTGAAGACACTCTTCCTTCTCCAATACTTCTAAATTGCTTCCTTAGTACCCAATACCAAGGCTTTATATGTCATCATTTTTTCTCCCATTTCAACTTTAACTTCTTGACTTGGGGTTCCTCATGTGCCATCATGGTTCTATTTTTGGGTTTAGAGCTTTCTCGACAAACATGGGCCTTATGAGTTTCCCTACAATTCTATAATTTTATTTTCCTCTAATGACCAAACACCTATTGTACTCTACACTTTCCTCTACCTCTAAACCAACCATTATCCTTAAATTCATGCCTCATTCCTTTACTTTCCTCAAATCTCTACCCCTTGTAGGTTTATAGGTGTTTTCCTTTCCTTTAAATGGTGTAATGCTGGCCCTTTTTATTTCTCAAATTTCTCTTCCTTCAATTTATTTTCTCTTCAACCCTTAAGGCATACTCATATGCTTCATCCATAGTGTGCCTTTGCCAAAGTTATCTCATTTTGTAGTTGAAAACATAGCCCATGAAATATATGGAAGTTGTGGTATCCTCATATTCTTGTAAGTATGTCCTGATTTGTAATTATAAAAATTGTTTTGTATACCATCATTTCTTTTTGCCTCAAATTATGAAAATGTCTAAAAATCTCTATTAGAAATATGATGCAATTTTTTTCCCCCTCATATGCTTTAGGATATTCGGCCATAACCTAATTTTCTCCTCCTATCCTTCTTCTAGACTTTTTAGATTATCTCACCACAAAGCAACATGTGATTTTCATCTTTTCCACTACATATTTCACCCTCTTAGGGTCATCTTCATCAATGTTTTCCATATCGAGAAAACCATTCCGACTCTTGTACCCAAACCGTAAAGAGTTCAACATTCAACTCACCTTTAAAATAAAAGACTTCTACTTTCACCCTCATTTTTTTCTCGACACAACCTCAATGAGTCCCTCCATTGAACCTATAGCTCCAAATTGAACCCTTTGAACATAAAGTTCTTATTTTGATTCATCATGCCTTAATCTTGCTTCAAGTACTTCTAATCTTCTCAATATTTCATCTCCAACATTCCTTCTTTTCCCAACATATCATCGGCCTCTTTTCCTCCAATTTATTTATACCCTCCTCTATGCCATGGTTGCTCAAATACCAATATGATGAAACCACCTCAACAACTCACTCATTTCTTCTTTTCTTTAAACAAAATTTGTTTGAAAACCTATGAAATTTCATGTTGGTACAATAAATCTCAAAGCCACTTGAGGTAACCTTCTTTCTTTTAGGAGCCTAGGATGAAAATATGCAAATATGAAGTGTATAAAAACTAAAAACTAAGAGGAAACTTTTAATGCCCACTAAAAAAACCACTTGAGATCCAATAAACAACCTAGGGTTAGTTAGGAAAATTATGGAATAATTTTTTTGTTTAAAGGATCCAACAACCAAGTTGCAAGACAACAAATTTGTCACTAACAAGTTCTAGAACAATTCTAATCCAATAGAACATATTTTTCTTTTATTAACAAATATTATAGTCACAAGGTCAAAATTTTAGGGTTAGAAGGTTCAACTAGGTTTAGAGGGTAATTCATCACCATACACACTCTCTAACAAGGCTTAGAGATTCAACTTGATTTTTATCAAACTTAATGTATTTAAAATTTCCATAAATCATTCCCATTGGATAGAAATTTTCTCACCTTTCCATTGATATAAAGAAGTCCTCTAACTCCTCATAAAACTCAAGTTATGGGCGGTGGGCCTTGGGGTGAAAATTTTCCCCCAAGAGCGGGCTGCGGGCCCGGGGTGAAAATTTGCCCCAAAAGATGGGTTGGTAGACCATGGGAGGCTTTAGATTTTTTTCCTACGTGGAGGTAAAAACCAATTTTTCACCATGCTCTCGTAGGTTCGAAGAGGACATGTGGCACCCTCCAAGCCAAAGTGGGGAAAAAATGAGAAAGGTGGGGCGGCGGAGTAACTTGAGAAAATTTGCCAAAGGGGAAGGTAAAAGGGTTAAGTTTCATGCATGAGCCGCGCATCCTGCGGATAATTTTCCAAAGCAAAGGTGGGGATGTGGGGCCACAAAGAAGTTTAGGAAATTTTGTCAGTCTTTAGAATTAAAACGTTAAGTTCCAAAATCCTCCCACGCCTCCGCCGAGCCACGTGGCAACACCCGATTGGCTGCGGTTGGCGGGGTTGCGGGGAAATTTATAATTTTTTCCAAAACTATTTTCTCAAAAAGATTAAGTTGTGAGGGTTCCGCCCTCCTCCATGCCACGTGGCGACCTCTAATTAGTCGTGGGCCTGGAGAAAATTTTAAAAATTTTCCCAAAATTTTTTCTAAGTTTTAAGGAAAAAATTCTTTAGGAAGGAAAACAGGGCCATAAATTTTGATAGAGAGCTCAATTTTGGGAAAAAAGGACTTTCTCAAAAGCTCTTGACATCCTTTTTGGATAGGGATCATTAATTTTAGATTTTGATAAAGTTTTAAGGGGTTAATTTTAAGAAAATGTCCTCCGGGGATTTTTAAAAGGAAATCTGCTAATTTTAACTTATAAATTTTATTCAATTTGATCTTCTCCTTCACTCAACATGCCAAACAGACATAGAAGATTTTTCTAATAAGAATTTTAGGATGTACTAGAAGGTAATTTTGCTTAATTGATTTCAAATTTAATTTTCCAACATTTGATAGAAAAAAGACTGTAAAATTTGTCTTTGTTCAATTTGAAAGGTTTCTTAAGAGTTTTTTTAGTTTGTTTGGGGTCATTTTGGTCATACTAAGTTCAACTTAATGTTTCATTTTATTGTTCTTTGTTTTAGAGGTCATTTTGTGTATTTTGAATAAAAATCTGCAGAGTTTACAGTGAAACAAAATAAGATCTATACTTGCACACAAACAGATTTATTTCCATTTACCAAACTTTAAACTATGAATTCATTTTCAACTCTAATCTATAATGTTAAGTTGTTCCACATCTAGTTGTGCAAAAAGCCAAAATGTAGATTCTAAATTTTCCAATCATTCATTTCACAAAACAAATTAATACTTTTTCTTCAAACATATTTCTTTCTTCCAATTTTCCAAACCGAGATATCAAATACAAAGTTTAAATATAACAAAGCCATGTTGAACAAGGTAAGACAACTTCCATTAATTTACTGAATCTTTTATAACTCCTTTTTTTCCATATACTTCCAAATTACAACATACAGAATACATGTCTTTCTTTTCTAATAACATAACTGAATATAGAGCACAACTCTTTTACATTTCAAATTTCAACTTTTTTTATTCCTTCCCAAAATTCATCATACAAATTACATTACCTTCACATTATTTCAACGAAAAATAGAATCTATCTTTTTTTCAATTCACTTTACAAATTTCATAATCCATACATCCTCTTTCCATTTCAAAACATTTACAAACTCATCCACTTCAAATTGGGAAAGGTTCAAAAGAATTTTCATAAGTAATTGTCAAAACTATCTTCTTTTCTCACTCCAGGACAACAATATGCATTCTTCTCATTCTTCCAATTTGATCACAACAAAGGTAGGGGAAAGACAATGCTCTCCACCTAACCAAGACATCCAATGAAGAGGAGAATCCATCCTTCTTCATTGGCCCTTGAGCCCCAACCACAAAACAATAAGAGAAGTATTTCAACACATGGAAAAAACATACTTCCACATCACAAAGCATTCTTTCAACATGCACATTTAAAATTTAAAACACAGTCCAAACAAAACAACAGTTTACAACTGCATTGAAACATTAAGACAAAACTTAGGCTTCATCATGCAAGCCAAAGGAGCAAGAACTATGGGGGAAGCTACTTATGCCTCCCAATGGGAATTGGGTATCCACTTGTAACAAACCGCCAATATAAATCATCACACATATCCTTATGCCCCCACAAATTTCCTTATGCCCCCCACAAAGTAAGAAATGCAAGCTATTTCTTTTCCATGGTGGATCCCAATCCCAAACTCCCTCCACAAGAATTCTAATGCCACTGACATTCCCTTATGCCCCCCCACATGGATTCTCCATAGCCTTCTCCTACACCATTCCTATGGAAATCTACCCAAACAACCAACAAACACACAAAAATTCACCATTCAAACAAACATAAAAAGAAATAAAAGCATATATGAAGAGCTAAGCTCCTACCTCTCCATGGTAGATTTTGTTCCAATACAACAAGCTTTCAATTTCAATATAAAGTCCCAAAATCAGCAATGCTCAAGTATGAAAATGATCTCCAATCTCCTCCAAAATCAACAAGAGCTCCAAATAGCAAAAACTCACCCAAAAATAAGTATGCCAAATGTTCAACAACCCTAAAAAGACAAAGAGTTTCAATTTAATAGAAGAGGGAAGAGAAGAGGATGAGGTGGATCCATGTAGGATGCCACATCACACATCCTCAACTCCAACACAAAATTCAAATTCATTCTCCAATGCACAATAAAGAGGTGGGTGAATAATATGACAATAAACTTACACACTCCAAAAAGCCCACACCCCAAAGGACTGAATTAAATAAAATGTAAGAAGAGTGCAATTAAAACTTACAATTTGTCTTCCCAAAATGTATTATAAAAGTATAAATTTAACCCTCCAACCATAGGTATGGTTGGTAAATAAAATTAAGAGGCATGGGACAAGTTTTACTTGTCCCACAAGCTTCAAAAATAGCCTCCAAAGAAAATTCAAATTTCCAAGGAGGTGGAGTGTTTCATACTCCAAAATATGACTTACACAACTCTTACACATACTTACACATCACTTACCACATTTAATACAAGAGCCAAAAACTTCTATAATTACTTTCTTATATCCCAAATCAATTGATTTATTTATTTTAATAATATGATTACTCACATTAATTCTCCACAATTAAAAGAATAATAAAAGGGGTAAATGCATCACAAAATAAACACATGCAAACAATAATAAAAAGGAACCACATTAATAAAATACACATAACCCCTTGGTCACATTCAAAGGTAATCCCCCCCATGGGAATCCCTAACAAAAAAATAACACACACACAAAACATGTTGCCATGGTGACCTTGTTGAATTCATCTAGAATTCTAATGTGGTTGGTCTCTAATCCCCGATGTTTGTTGTGATATTTTAACTTTGTAAAACACAAATACCTCCTTTGGCCTCGTGGCCATATTAGAACATCCAACATGATATAAATATAATCACAAAATCATCTATATATATGAATCACAACAACATCAAATAAATTTTAAAAAATCATTTACAATTTATATCAACTATATCATCATCATATAATGTCCATTTTCTAGGTCTACTCACAATATCCAAAAATCACATGTCGAACAACATTCATAATATATCCATGTCAAATAGTATATTATCATCCACATATGGAAGTGTCTCTAATAATCATCATGCATCATAACTAAATCCAAGATCAACAATAATCCACGGTCCAACATCTAACATCATACTAAATCAAAACCATAATAATGTTCATAATGTAATCAATAGTATCAAAAGGTGTCAAAGGAAGTGGGCACTACATCCCCCTCCCCTTAGACTCGACTTCCTCTTGGAATTCATTGGAACAAATGTGGAAACTGAACTCGTAATAAGGTAGCATCCTCCCATGTAGCTGTAGTCTCATCATATCTGTCCCATTGCACCCAAACCTGATAAACCTCTCTACCTCGAAGGCCTAGAGTCCTATGATCTAGGATGCGAACGGGCTCCACCATCATCTTCCTCCTATCCTACACCTGCAATGATGTCCAATCTAACACATGAGAAGGATCTACAACATATCTCCTAAGAACTAAAATATAAAAAACATTATGTATTTGAGATAAGCTAGGTGGCAACACTAGATGGTAGGCCAAAGGGCCAATACGCTCCAATATCTCAAAAGGACCAATGAATCTAGGAGATAACTTAGAACCTTTTCCATAACGGATAGGGCTCTTATGTGGCCTGACATGAAGGAACACTTTCATGCCCACATCAAAACTACTGATCGGTCTATCTTGATCTGCATACTTCTTACGCATGTCCTCTACTTATGAAATCTCTACTTGATCAATGCCACCTACTTGCTCCATGTCCTCCTTAGAAGCGCTGGTCCAAGAGAAACCCTATCCTCTAGCATGTCCCAGGCTAAGAAGTGTCTGAACTTTCTACCATACAAATCACTGAAAAGGAGCCATGCCTATAGAACTCTTAAAACTATTATTGTAAGCAAACTCCACTAAATGTAAATTACTCTTCCCATTTAGACTGTTGATCCATCACATACATCCTAAGCATGTCCTCTAAAATCTAATTCACCCTCTCAGTTTGTCCATCTGTCTCGGGGTGATATGTTGTGTTGAAGTTGATTCTCGTCCCGAGGGCATATTGCATGGTAGTCCAAAAATGGGAAGTGTACAAAGGATCGCGGTCACTAATGATCTTCCGTGGAATCCCGTGCAACCTAACAATCTCATCTAAATATACCCATGCCACTACTCTAGCTATATAAGTGGTCTTCACTAGAGAAAAGTGAGCCACTTTTGTCAATTTATCAACTGTGACCATGATGGCATCGTGGTGATATCTCGACATCGGTAGCCCAACAATGAAGTCCATGGAAATGGTGTCCCACTTCCATTCGGTATAACATGAGGAAAAAGAAGGCCAACTGGATGTTGATGCTCTGCCTTAATTCTGTGGCACTCTAAACATTGGGACACGTACTAGGCCACGTCTCTACGAAGTCCTCTCCAATTATACAACTATCGCAAGGTGGCATGCATCTTCTTCACCCTGGATGGGTTGAATAGGGTGCATGATGTGCCTCTACCAAGATGTCATGCCTCAAGCCTCCATCTATGGGAACATAAATCTGGCCTCTATGCTTGAGAAGACAATTTTCCTTTAAGGAAAAACTATCAAACATCCCCTCGAGGGTCTACGAGACTTGATCTTTGCTCAAAATGTAATGTAGAAGGCTGTCGAAGAGGAAGCTGTCTTGAAGAATCCTACTTTACACAAATCTATGCTCACTAAGGTGGCCATAGCCACATGTCTCGTCTGCTTGAGAGCATCTGCTACCACATTCTCCTTCCTTTCACATGCTCTATCTCCATATCATACTCACAAAACAACTCCATCCAATGCCACTGACGAGCATTGAGATTGGGTTGCGTGAAGAGGTGAGCGAAGACTCAAGTGATTTGTCCTAAGTGTGAATCTCGACCAAGAAGAAAGTGTCTCCATCAAACCAAAGCATGCACAACTACCACAAGCTCAAGATCATGAGTTAGATAATTAAGCTCATAGTCCTTGAGTTTGCGAGACTCAAAAGCCACTACTCTTCCCTCTTGCATCAACACACCTCCAAAGTTCCTACTAAAGAAGCATCTGTAAAACCAAAAACTCACCTTGTGGATCCGACACTTTGTAAGAATAGGTCTTTATAGTGAGACATTCCTTCAATGTCTTGAAGGCTTGCTCACATCTGTCTGACCAAACAAACTTCTTCCCTTTCCGCTGAAGGGAAGTGATAGGTGCATAATCCGAGAGAAGTCCTGAAAAATCTCATGTAGTAACCTACTAATCCCATGAAACTGTGCACCTCGTCCTGTAGTGGTCTTGGCCAATCATAATGGCTCTAATCTTGGAAGGATTGATGGCGATACCTTCCTAGAGATGATATGACCCAAATATTGCACCACCATTTGAAAGAATGCACATTTATCCAAGTTCTCGTAAAATTGATGCTCTCGAAGACATTGAAGTACCTAGCAAGGTGCCCCTCCTCACGCGTACGTGAGTAAATAAAAAATGTGATCAAGGAAGATGAAGGAATCTTATGCTATGAAAACAGAGTATACGTACCTTTGCTAAATAATTTGAGAAAGAAATTGTTAACTGAATTTCATAATTCACCCTTTTCTGGACACCCGGGTATTACCAAAATGCTTGCCGATCTAAAACAACAATATTTCTAGAAAGGAATGAAAAAGGATGTTATTAATTTTGTGACTCATTGTCTGGAATGTCAGTGGGTGAAGGTAGAACACATGCACCCTGCTGGTTTATTATATCCCCATAGCATACCGCAGTACAAATGGCAAGTAATAAGCATGGACTTTGTACAAGGGCTTCCTATGTCGAGAAATAAACATGATGTTATCTTGGTAGTTGTTGACAAACTAACGAAGGTAGCTCATTTTATCACTGGAAATCTAAAGGATGATTCTCCTGTGTTAGCTAAAATATTTGTGCACGAAATTTTCAGGTTACATGGAGTACCAGAATTAATAATATCTGACAGGGATCCTAGAATGACATCAAGATTTTGGCAAACGCTTAATATAGCTCTTGGAACTAAACTAAACTTCAGTTCTACATATCATCCAGGAAACGGATGGACAAACTGAGAGAGTAAATCAGGTGTTGGAAGATATGTTACGAATGTATTGCATGGATCAACTAGTATAAATGGGAAGAGTATCTCCCATTAGTTGAATTTGCATACAACAACACATATCACTCTTCTCTTAAAATGGCACCTTTCGAGGCACTTTATGGAAGAAAGTGCAGAACCCCTGTTAGTTGGGATAGCATTGAGGATAGAGAGGTAATTGGGCCTGAAATCCTTACTGAAATGGAACAGCAAGTTAAAATGATTCGGGAACGATTGAAGGAAGCAGCAGATAGGTAGAAGAGTTATGCTGACTTAAAGCGGGTTGACCGAAAATTTGAACTTGGTGAAAAGGTTTTTCTTCGTGTTAAACCAAGAAAGAGTTCTATAACTTTTGGCAAGGCTGCCAAGTTATCACCTCGTTTTGTGGGACCTTTCGAAATTGTCGAAGTAATCAATCCCGTAGCTTATCGATTAGCATTACCACCTGCTTTGTCATGAATGCATGATGTTTTCCATATTTCTTTGCTTAAGAAATACGTTTCAGATTTGTCACATGTGTTAAATTGGAATTCCTTGCAGGTCCAAGACCCAGGAATAATTGTGGTTAAACCCACTCGAGTCTTTGAAACTCATGCTTGATTGCATTTGAGAAATCGAGAAATACGGTAATGTAAGGTCCAGTGGGACCAATTTAACAAAAAGTGCAACTTGGGAAAATATGGAAGAGATGAAAACTACTTTTCCCTTTCTTTTTGAACAGAATTGAATCTGTTGAAAAAAAAAAAAATTATTATTATGAATTTATCTTTTACATGTCTTTATGTAAGCCAGTTTTGGGGCAAACATTTATTCAGGTTGAATAAATAGTATCATGATACTGATTTCTGAAACTATTCAAGTTTGAAATAGTTAATTTGTTCAGTGAGTCAAAGAATTGATTGACCAGAAGATAAATCAAAGGATGTAATCATCGGGACGATGAATCTTTTAGGAGGGAAGCATGTAACACCCTGAACTGTTGTTACTTTCTCCTGAGCATTCAAGTGTTGATATATGATTTCTCCTGTATAAGGACATGTTCCTTTGGTTTTGGGAAGTCATGCTTGATTTGGATTATATCTTTTCTGCTCTTAAGATCTTTGATTGAACTGGAATATGCTTGGACTCTTTTGTTTCTTTCATTCTTCGCATTTGAGTACAATCTGATTTCTGGAAGATTGTGGATTTATCCACCTTTATGACTCAACCTTGGATCAGTTGCATTGATCCAAGGGATGTTTTAATTTTATTCAGGATGAGCAAATGGTATTGACTTTTTGAGAGTTACTAAGTCTGACTGAGCTTTGAATGTTCAATTCCAGAGGTTAACTCTGGCTGATCATGGTAATTAGAATCTGGTTCCAGTTATCATAACATCGGAAGGACCTAGACCTTAAGCCAGGTAAGATGTGTATGTTTTATATCTAAAGCTTAATTTACTTGATGCCAAATGGAATCTGATCCAGGAATGTTTTATCTGTTTGAACTCTATTACTGATTAGTCCTATTTAGGGGACCTAGACTAGAATCAGTAAGGTTAGTAGTTTTAACCTAAACTATAACCTAATGTTGCAAGGTTAGTTAATCTAACCTAGTCCTAAAACTATGAGCTTAATACTCCTAAGGGTTAACTAAACCTATCACTATGGAGGGTGACTAATGTTATATCCTATGGCATTGAGACTAAGTCTACCTATGATCTAACCTAAGTCACTAACCTATCCTAAACTAATGCTATGAAGGGGGACCTAAGGAGGGTCGCGAGTCATGGGCGGTAGTTTCCATGGCATTTAAGAAAGGATAAGGATGGGGACAGGGAATGCTGCCAGAGTTAGCGGAGGATAAGTTTGTTAGAGGAATCTCACGTGGCAACATCTCTAAGAATGGGAATGTTTGTTTATTTTGTTTTAGCATTCACCAACTTTGGTAGTCGGTGGCAATGGAAAATAGGTGGGAGAATAAAAATAAATGCAATTAATGAGCATCGGGCCTCGAGCGCGGATTTCTTGGGAAGGCATGCAAGTGGAATTTTGCTTGGTTGTTTTGTTTTCCATGCATTCATTTTTTACTCTGCATGAGCACTGGTTCTTCGAACCAGCCGTCTACTCTTCGTTGCATGGAAATTTTGAGAGTTTCAAATTTACTTCTCTGTCAGGGGAAGTATATAAGGCATGATAGGCCCTAACTATTAAAATCTTGCTTTCCTTTAAATGTTTTCATTAGAACAACTCTGTTATGATGATATGCATATTTTGACTTGGTTGGTAACAATGATTTGGGTTTTATGTTGATTTGGGGTTCAGGTTGTGTTTGGATCCTGGATGAAACCTGCTTCATTATTCTTGTTTTCATGTTGTGAATCCAATATGGAGTTTTTCTTTGTGGTTGGAAGTGTTGTAAGTTTTCTTTATCTCATTAGAGATATTTGATTAGAAACTAGCTCCATGAAAGGATGCGTGCTAGATGGTTACGTGTTTGAAAAACACCACTGTATTTATTCACTGTTCGAATATAATTTTTGATTACGTGTTTGAAAAACACCACTGTATTTATTCACTATTCGAATATAATTTTGGGATTACGTGTTTGAAAAACACCACTGTATCTATTTACTTGTTTGAATATGATTTTATTATTGATTGTTTGCTTCACCGTATGAACTCCAACTATTACTGGTCCATGTTCAGGAAAGTAAGTAATAGAATTTGTGGTTGGAATGTTAGCTTATTCAGTAAAACTCGACTGTTTTAGTCGTGTGAGTTGGAAATGTTGCTTGAAATCTAAGCCTGTACTTTTATTTTAAAGGGGTTTGAATGTTCTTATGAATACAGGTTCTGTGAGTAAGGAAGTATTTGGTGTAACTGTTGTTTTTGCAATTTTTACATGGATGTTAGGAACACGGTTATGTTCAAGGAAAACGTATTTGGATAAGCCCTTATAACTCTGGAAAATTCGTGGATAAATCTTAGATCTGCCTTAATGTAAATTATGTTTAATGTGTGGTGAGGTATGACTGTGTTTTACCCTGAGGTGACTGTGAAATCTACTTCTTAAGGCCGCATTACACAATGTCGGAATTCTACTTTAAAAGAAAAACAACGACTTCAACGTCGTTAAGTTTATTTATGTACAACTAATGCTTTTCTTTTGTAGTTGAAATTTGGGTTGAAATGATCCATATGCAACTGAATGATTTATTTATTTTTGTACAGTTAAAGCACTGATAACTACTATGGTATGAGTAGGATGGCTTTTGGGGCATTGTTGAATCTGTATTTAGAATTCAATTATTAACTCTGTACATGCATTTTTGGTTTGGTATCTTGAAATGATATAACAACCTAACAGTGCAACGGTTGGTATAATTAGTTATGATCCATGGGTAATAAGTGGTAATGGGAAAGTTTCCTAACTCTTAGACTCAAATGGTTTGAGTAATGAAGGAAATGTAGATTGTTTACTTAGATCAGGATTGTGGTATGAGATTAGAACGTTTATAACGTTTTATAATGTTATTGGCCTTTGTTTAATGTATAATCGTAAGACCGTAGGGATCTATAGGCAATTTTAAGGTGGCTCTACCTGACTTAAGCTTTTGGTTAAACTTAAGTGTTGCTTTACTTGCCTCCTCTTTCCCTGATTGGATTAGAGTATATATATATATATATATATATATATATATATATATATATATATATATATATATTACTTCTTGGAAGTTAGTATAGTTCTGAACTTGATTAAAATAGAGTTATGATTTTCTCTCTGTTCCTTCCTCTAAGTTATGAAAGATAGTTGTTATTTTGAAATACGAAGGTATTCACTCTCTTGAAATATTAGTGTTCTCTTCTTTAGAATTCCTATAAGGAACTCTACTATCTGGTTATGAGATGACAAGACTGTTAAGAATAAGAGGGAAGAAATTGTAAGTGGTGAGATCTTAACTTAGAAGACTCCTTTCATTTATTGGCAGTACCAT
This sequence comes from Taxus wallichiana var. yunnanensis, assembly GCA_018340775.1. Classification (NCBI taxonomy): domain Eukaryota; kingdom Viridiplantae; phylum Streptophyta; class Pinopsida; order Cupressales; family Taxaceae; genus Taxus; species Taxus wallichiana. The sequence continues at coordinate 992,105,332 of CM031240.1, forward strand.
TGTCTTGAATTTAAACTCAGTTTGTTATCTCTTGTATAAAGGTAACCCTGTAGTTAGAATTTTGCATACTTATCAATGATTGAAAATTGGTATAATAGAGTTAATGGTAGTTTGCTGGGTGATCTTGCACGAGACAGTAATCTATCCTTTGCTTAAATTGTTTTTATGCAAACCTGTTGTATGCTTACCTTAAAAAGGTTTTATTCTTTAATTGGAATGAATAAACATGATTGACACTGTTCTTGGCTTTGCGGATGATTAGGTACATATGATACCGAATGTCCTTTCTTCTTTTCTTGTATTATACAAATCATCTGAAATAGACTAAGTTGAAATTATGTCTGTGATTTGAATTACGATATAAAGTCATTTGAAAAAGGAAAACTAGTGTGAATCATGATTTTGGATTTGATGAAATTGATGTCATTTAAACAGGATTGTTTAATGAAAACAATTAGTGGAATGCAATTGTTTAAGGATTAGTGCTTATCATGCTCAGTTCACTGAACTGACCCGTGCTAGCAATTTTTGCAGATGGTCATCTTAAGTGGTAAAGGTAGGTAGATCTGAAATGATGCACAGACTGTTTAATCTGGTTTTTATGAAGAATTCCGACATGATTTTTCTAATTGTACTATAGAAGAAAGTTACTCTTTTGCTGAAGACTATTGTATTAAAATATGCCAGAGGTGCATAGGTTGTAATTGTATAGATTTGGGAATAAATGAAATGGGGACATATTACTTATGTGGTTTGTGTTCTTATTTGTGAAATGATCTTCTTTTGTCTGTATGAATGAGAGTGCATTCTTACTATTATATTCAATGGGATCTAGATGGATTCCCTAAGTAAGCCTTAGCTAATTATATGGTTGGGTACTACTACATTTTTCTGGTTAGTAATTCTTTACATCTTATGATTGTGGTAAAATTGTAAATAAGACCACTGCATTTTTAGGGAACGTTGAGGTTGAACTATGCCCTAAAATGTAGCTATAACTGGAAGAGTATTCTAATACTCTCCTAATGTTCTAATTCAAAGCAATGAAATTGATGGTTATAAATCACCATGTCTTAATGGTAATAAGTCTGATATATTTCAGTCTTTAAGGTTGTTACGAACCCTTGCTGGTTTAGTTATTTTCCTTATGGGAAAACTTAGGGCTGTTGTCCTATTTTGAGGGTACAAGGTTGTTAGGTACCAATCGGCAACTTGAAACAATCTTAAATCTTATTAAAACTTTTCTCTGCGAAACTGAACCTAATTACAAAAGGTAACTCAAGAAGTGTGGGACCCAGGGTTAGGGAAGGCTACCCAATTAGGAGGGCCTGTAATCCAAATATAACTCAACATAAGTGAATTCTTGGAGGTATGTACATCTTTCCTGAGGTTGTTTCGTAGGATGTTGACACATGTCAACTGCAGGGTTGTACCTTCGAGAAGATTAGGATCTTCTCGAGGATACAACAATGTGAGATGACATATGGCAATACACTTATGCATTGATCGTTAAGATTTACACTTGAAACTTGATCAAGATTTCCCTTCGGGACTGGTTAGGACCATAGACAGGTTATGAGGCAGCCCTTTGAGACTCAGGGTACCCTGACACGGGTTAACATTGGTTGACCCAGTATGTCAGCTTACCCCTAGTCTTCAAGGGCATCCTTATAACGTGAATTATGATATTAACCCGATCCAGAGTGAAAACTTGGGGCAAGGGGACTGACAGAAGTCAGTATAAGACGTTCTATATAACATTGGAGTGGGGTGAAGGACATATTCGGATTGACGAGTATGCCAGTCAGGAATAAGTAACATGAACAGTATGTTTCAAATCTTTGGCCAAAGTATCGCAAGCTACTGATTGCGTTGTCCTATGTCACCTAGTCTAAGGAACGTGATGCCGATGAATAATGGTAACAATTATTCAGATAGGTTCCTTGGACAGAGCACTCAGAATCCTAGATTAGGGAAGAGAACCACGAGAATGAAGTGTTCTGTTGAAAACACCAAACTCTAAGATACACATGAATAGATCGGTAGTTCACCGAGTCATGGAATGAATAGATCGGTGGTATACTGAGTCATTACAGCTGCATATGGTTATCTATTATAAGAATGATTGTTATGATCTGTGTGTTCTAAATTATGTATTTAGAACTAGAAAACACTAATAAAAAAATCTTGTTCTAAAGTATTAAAATGTGGATGTTACGTAAAGAGATGCATGTTGGAGGCCATGAAACTCATCTATACTGTTGTTATATAAACCTCCGTGACAAATATTTGCTTCTAAATCTCTCCTCAAATAGCTCCCGAGTCACTATCTCTCATAATCAACATGGAGATTCTACTCCTCTGCATCCTCCACCATACTCTGCTCCATCCCTCGGTAGATGGATCGCAACACGATCTTTCGTGTTACTTAGAACAAGGACAAAACTTGAAGTAACCGCTCAAGCTCACCACCAGGCCTCTGCACTCAAATCCACCTATGTCACCGGAATAATGTGATGGTCAAAGCTTGAGGATCTCCCTAATGTGATGCAGGCGTGTGTCCGACCTGACCTCTAAGTCTCTTTGTATGCTCTTCCCTAAGCCTAGGGCTCACGAGACCTCTCTCTATGCTTTGAAACTCCTGGTCACCTTGTCCCTCATGGTGACTCGCCCGGGCTGACTCTGCATTGGATTTCTCTCCTCTATGCTCCTCGCTGGGTCGAGGAGATACACAGCCCTCAATGGAAGAGGCTCTGTCATGTCTGGCTGCACGTCCTCCTACTTATCCTCCGCGTAGAGTGACATTAACATCTTGAAGAGTCTGCAAAATCTAGGGTAGGATGGCTACTACAACATGATCTGGTGGTGGTAAGTCTGGGTCTATGTGAAAATTCCCCTCGTCTCATCTGTGCCTCCTGCACAGACCAAGGTGAGAGTTAGTTCATCTTTCTAAGTTTTATTTAATTTCCATATTTACTAAAATATGTAATTTCTATACTAAGTTGTTTTCTAGATTTAAAAGTATGCTAGGTTTAAGTTTCATGTCCTAAGTTTTCTAGTGTGCCCAATGGTCCAAGATTTTGAACCACTTCCACACGATACCAAGTGTAACATCTGCTAAAACAACCCACTTAAGACCCAAGAGAACATCCGAACTTTGATGGGGCCTCTAAGGAAACCACAGGGACAGCGGCGGGAGGAGGAGCATACGGGATCATAATGGTAATCTGATTCTTGCATATCTTTGGATAAATGGGAGTTCAAACTAATCATTTCTGCTGAAGCATTATACGCTCTCTAGGGCTTGAGAGTTGCCCGGGCTAAGAATATTCGAACCTAGTTGTTGAAGGGGACTCCCTTAATATCATTAAACTTCTTAATCGGTCCTCATCTCCTAGTTGGAGTATTAAGGATTTTATCTCTCGAGTCCATAAGCATCGACCATACTTTCAATAACATCGAATCGGGCATACTTACGAGAGGGCAATAAATTGGCGAGATGCGGCGGCAATTATGGCATTAATGTTAATTTCACCGTGCAGGATAATAACAACATCCCTAATCAGCTCCACAACACATTCATGCGACTTCTATATCTGCAAGCAATCCCTAGAGATGAGACATAATCTTTGGATGAAGATCAACATCAATAACACTCTCACACGTGTTGCTTTAATGAATATGATGATGCAAATAATATCAAATATTCATGATAGTAAGAATTATTTGGGGAACTCCAATTGGAGTTATGTTGATTTGAAAATCGCGCATGCGGGATGTACTACAATTGTTAAAATCCAGATTCATAGCTCCTCGAAACCGATGGAAGTTGTAATGTGATTGTTGACAGAGAGAGAGCTACTCACACACGCGACTTCCCGCAGGCTCAGTTCAGCAGTCATGCAGCCGTTCGTGGGAAGAGCAACGGCTATAGTTTCCAGTTTTGTGCGGTTTACAATAGCAAGAAGCGGACAGGTCTCTACACACACAGGCATCTGGGAAATTGTTGTAATCAGTCTTTCACAGAGAAGATGGGAGGACCTCCCTGCCAAATTGAGCCATGCGCGGACCCCGACTGGAAGGAAAATATCGAGATTTGGAACATTCTCAAAGAAAGGTGGCTTCACCAACTTCATGGAAAAGGTACGGGGACATGACCAAAGCATTTCTTTGTGTTTTGCTAAGGAATGGAAGGAGTGGACTGTCATCGACTACGGGGACATAAGATATTGGTCAATGAAGATCTTATTTACTGGCGACTGTCTTTGTTTGGAGGGATACACGCTTCTTGACAAAAGGGTTGATAGAGATCTTTGAAGAAAGAAGATTTGTGGAGGGATATGAGAAGTTCACATTTTGGTACAGCGGGCCTTCTTGTCACCTCAATTCCTCCACCCTATGATGAGGTTACTCGCGCATGATGATTCGATTCATCTCCTTGGAAGGTAGGTTTGTCACACTGTCCCTGCTAAACATCTTATCTTTCTAAACCACTTCCGTAGGAATCGATTGGTTTGCTTTCCCCATTATTTGCTTTGAACTCCTTGAACGCTCCATTTTGGAGTTTCGGAAGCACACCCGGGTGGTTCCCTTGCATCGAAGGACTTATTTTGTTGATTCATAAATGTTGCCTTCTAAAATACCACTGGACTTCCTTCCTCTCTAGCCCGACTACCCCTTTGATGGGCTCTGCTGCTGTGTCGACCACTGTTTCTCCTATTGCCTCTGTCTCATTGTTGTCACTCCCAGTAGGCATTCTAGCTTCTCCTTCCATTCCCCTGCACTCTGCTCCCGCCACCCACCTCGCCTCTACCTCTACAATACCACCACTAGGGCCTCTGGGAAGCTCAACCTTGAGGCTCTTTGCTATGGAGAAGGAGCCTTTCGAACTAGAGATTGCACATGATCTTTTGAATATCAGCAGTGCCAGTCCCCGGGAAGTGTAGTTGGATAGCTCTTCAAAGAGGTTGGAGGCCTTAGAGGCTGAGATGAAACTGTTGAAGGATGAGGTCAAGAAACTGGCTAAACAGAAAGGCAAGAAAAGCATGGAGGGGGAGGGGAACATTGATAGCAGTCAGATTGAGGACATTTATAAGAAGCTGACCTCCTTAGACTCCCGCTTAGGGATGGCCAAAACTAGACATGATTACATCATTTCCACCCTTAGGGCAATTGAGGAGTTCATTGAGGGTCATGCCAAAAGTGTTTCCAACCTCAGCGGTGTCCCGGCTACACTTTGGGGCAACGAAAAAGAGAGCAAAAGAACCATTGAGGAGCTTGATAAAACTGATGCTGCCCACATGACAACTTTGGGTATGTTTCACGCCTGGAAGAGAGTCAAGACTAGCATCGAAAAAGCTACCAAGAAGTAGTATTGGTTGCTTCTGCTGCTTCTGTTTGTTTTTTTGCTATTTTTTTGCGGTCTCTTTACTGCTTTTTTGCAGTAATTTTGTTGTTTTGTCTCGTTTGAGTAGCTATTTCTGGTCTACTTCGAGCTTCATTGTAACACTTGGATCTTGATCCATTCTCTCTTATTCTCACTCTTATTCCAGCTCTTAGGCCTTCTTTTGTTCTCAAGGGTATAGTCCCTTTCAAAAAACTATTTGCCAATAATAAAAAAAAAAACAACCTAGGGTTAGTTAGGAAAATTATGGAATAATTTTTTTTTGTTTAAAGGATCCAACAACTAGGTTGCAAGACAACAATTGTCACTAACAAGTTCCACACCAATTCTAATCCACTAGAACATAATTTTATTTTATTAATAAGTATTAGAGTCACAAGTTCCAAAAATTTAGGGCTAGAAGGTTCAACTAGGTTCAAAGGGTAGTTCCTTACCATACCCACTCTCTAACAGGATTATAGGTTCAAATTGATTTTTCTCACACTTAACGCATTCAAAATTTTCCTAAATCATTTCCATTGGATAAGAAATTTCCTCACCTTTCCATTGATATAAAGAAGTCCTCCTAACTCTTCATAAAACTCAAGTTATGGGTCGATGGGCCTTAGGGTGAAAATTTTCCCCCAAGAGCGGGCCTGCAGGCCCAAGGTGAAAATTTGTTCAAAAAGGTGGGTTGCGGACCGCGGGGAGGCTTTAGAAAAAAATTCTTGCGTTGGGGTAAAAACTATTTTTTCACTCGCACTCCTGGGTCCGAAGAGGACACGTGGCACCCTCCAAGCCAAAGCGGGGAAAAAATGAGGAAAGGCGGGCGACGGAGTAACTTGAGAAAATTTGCCAAAGGGGAAGGTAAAAGGTTAAGTTGCACGTGCGGGCCCGCGCGTCCGCGAAAGTAATTTTTCCAAAGCAAAGGCGGGGATGCGAGGCCACAGAGAAGTTTAGAAAATTTTTCCAGCACTAGAATTAAAACATTAAGTTCCAAAATCCTCCCGCGCCTCCGTCGAGCAACATGGTAGCACTTTGATGACAGCGGGTTGGTAGGGCTGCGGGGAATTTATATTTTTTTTCCAAAACTATTTCTTCAAAAAGTTTAAGTTGCGAGGATTCCACCCCTCCACCATGTCACGTGGCATCTCGATTGGCTATGGGCCGGTGGGGTGACGAGAGAAAAGTTCAAAAAAATTTCTAATTTTTTAAGGGAAAAATTCAGTGCCAAGCACGGAAAATTTTCCCAAAGAAAAATTTAGAGGGCCATAAATTTTGATAGAGAGCTTAGTTTTAGGCAAATGAGGACTTTCTGAAATCTCTCGACGTCCCTATTTGCATAGGGATCATTAATTTTAGATTTTGCTAAAGTTTAAGGGATCAATTTTAAGAAAATGTCCTACAATATTTTTAAAAGAAAACTAGTAAATTTTAACTTATAAATTTTATTCAATTTGATCTTCTCCTTCACTCAACATGCCAAACAGACATGGAGGATTGTTCTAAGAAGAATTTTAGGATGTATTAGAAGGTAATTTTGCTTAATTGATTTCCAATTTGAATTTTCCAACATTTGACAAAAAAAGACTACAAAATTTGTCTTTATTCAATTTGAAAGGTTTCTTAAGAGTTTTTTTAGTTTGTTTTGGGTCATTTTGGTCATACTAAGTTCAACTTAATGTTTCATTTTATTTTTATTTGTTTCAGAGGTCATTTTGTGTATTTTGAATAAAAATCTGCAGAGTTTATAGTGAAACAAAATAAGATCTATACTTGCACACAAATAGATTTATTTCCATTTACCAAACTTTAAACTATGAATTCATTTCCAACTCTAATCTATAATGTTAAGTTGTTCCACATCTAGTTGTGCAAAAATCCAAAATGTAGATTCTAAATTTTCCAATCATTCATTTCACAAAACAAATTAATACCTTTTCTTCAAACGTATTTCTTTCTTCCAATTTTCCAAACCGAGATATCAAATACAAAGTTTAAATATAACAAAGCCATGTTGAACAAGGTAAGACAACTTCCATTAATTTACTGAATCTTTTATAACTCCCTTTTTCCATATACTTCCAAAATACAACATACATAAAATACATGTCTTTTTTTCTAATAACAGAATCCGAATACAGAGCACAACTCTTTTACATTTCAAATTTCAACTTTTTTTATTGCTTCCCAAAATTTATCATACAAATTACATTACCTTCACATTATTTCAAAGCAAAAACAGAGTCTATCTCTTTTTCAATTCACTTTACAAATTTCATAATCCATACATCCTCTTTCCATTTCAAAATATTTACAAACTCATCCACTTCAAAGTGGGAAAGGTTACAAAATAATTCTCATAAGGGACTGTCCAAACTATCTTCTTTTCTCAGCTCTAGGACAACAATATGCATTCTTCTCATTCTTCCAATTTGATCACAACAAAGGCAAGGGAAAGACAATGTTCTCCACCCAATCAAGACATCCAATGAGGAGGAGAAGTCATCCTTCTTCATTGGCCCTCGAGCCCCAACCACAATGCAATAAGAGAAGTATTTTAACACATGGCAACAATAGACTTCCACATCACAAAGCATTCTTTCAACATTCACATTTCAAATTTAAAACACAGTCCAAACAAAACAACAATTTACAACTTTATTGAAACATTAAGACAGAACGTAGGCTTCATCATGCAATCCAAATGAGTAAGAACTATGGGGGAAGCTATTTATGCCTCCCAATGGGAATTGGGTATCCACTTATAACAAACCGCCAATATAAATTATCACACATATCCTTATGCCCCCACAAATTTCTTTATGTCCCCCACAAAGTAAGAAATGCAAGCTATTTCTTTTCCATGGTGGATCCCAATCCCAAAATCCCTTCACAAGAATTATGATGCCACTGACATTCCCTTATGCCCCCCACATGGATTCCCCATAGCCTTCTCCTACACCATTCCTATGACATCTACCCAAACAACCAACAAACACAAAACATTCACCATTCACACAAACATAAAAAGAAATAAAAGCATATATGAAGAGCTAAGCTCTTACCTCTCCATGGTAGATTTTGTTCCAATACAACAAGATTTCAATGTCAATATATAGTCCCAAAATCAACAATGCTCAAGTATGAAAATGATCTCCAATTTCCTCCAAAATCAACAAGAGCTCCAAACAACAAAAATTCACCCAAAAAGAAGTATGCCAAATGTTCAACAACCCAAAACAAGACAAAGAGTTTCAATTTAACAAAGAGGGAAGAGAAGAGGATGAGGTGGATCCATGTAGGATGCCACATCACACATCCTCAACTCCAACACAAAAGTCAAATTCATTCTCCAATGCACAATAAAGAGGTGGGTGAATAATATAACAATAAACTTACACACTCCAAAAAGCTCACACCTAAAGGATTGAATTAAATAAAATGTAAGAAGAGTGCAATTAAAACTTACAATTTGTCTTCCCAAAATGCATTATAAAAGTATAAATTTAACCATCCAACCATAGGTATGGTTGGTGTTATCCAAAATTCAACCCTCAAGGTAATTTTGATAACATGTACCAAATTTTTAGTCTTGAGTAAGTAGAATTAATTCAAGGCCCAAAATCATGTTTTGGGGTCCCTTTGGTATCTCTCTACTTCCCCATCCAAAGAAAAAATCTAACAAGTTAGCAAAATTTGAAAAAATCCAAAAATGAAGTTGCGAGACTTGTTTTAATGCATTGTGGGTCCGGAGGTTGCGGGTCGTACCAAAGTTCGCAAATAAATCGTATTCTAAGTTTGGGGTTGAAATACTGAAAGGAATTGGCTAAAATCGAGACATTTTTGTTCCAAGCGGTATGTTTCGGGTTACGGGTTGGGAAATCGGGACAAGTAGAATTAATTCAAGGCCCAAAATCATGTTTTGGGCCCTGGCCCAAATGAAAAATCCACAAGTTAGCAAAAATGAAAATCGACAAAAGTAGAAGTTTTGTTAATGGATCGTGGGTCTGGGGACTACGGGACAAAGGAGTACGTATTTTTATTCTAGTGTGAAGGGTGGGACCTCATTTTCTACAAGTTAAATGGCCATTGCAAATGGTGCGAAAAAATGTGTCTAAGGCAGTCGGGACATGTGGGGCGCGAAAAGGCGAAAAGGTGCAAAAGGACCATGGATGCGCGAACATGCGGAAGTCAACGAAAAGCCCAAAAAGGGACCAAGACGGCCAACAACGAGCACGCCGAGGGACAAAGAAGCCGAAATCGGTTGATGCGGAAGAATGTTTCTGAGGACAGTCGGGACACATGGACCCGATTTTTAAAATAGCCGCAACAAAGAGAAAAGTCAAAGTTTGACCTCCGAACTTCAAACGGCCATAACTTTTGACTTGAGCTCGATTTTCATAAAATTAGACTTTCTCGGAATGAGCATGATGTCCTTTGCATCACAAAAACTATATTTATTAATTTTAATGAGGGTAAATATATTTAAATAAAAGAAACATATTTAGCTCCAGTCAGTTAATGCTCATTCCTGATCAAATAATAGAAAACACATGTCGACCCAAAATAGCTACTCGCTCGAGAAGGTCATAACTTTTGCATTTCTCAACAAAATCACACAAAATTTATACCGTTGGAATTGTGGCTCCAAGCCCGACACACAATAATCAAGAAATTTTAGATTTGATGAGAAATAGATGGGTTTTTTCATAAAATGTGGCTAGGTTCATGACAATATTTTATTTGTAGTTAGGAGTGCAATTAAGAGGCATGGTCATCATTCCTTCTCTACTTTGCAGCACAGAGGATAGTATGGGGAGAATTTTGTAAGTAACATACAATCATTTCACTCCATTTAGTGCCTCTTACAAGTGGTTGAAGGACAAATTTCTAGATTTTCATTTTCTCCTTCTCTCTCTCTTCTCATTTTCCTATAAATTGGAGTGTTGGACTCATTGTAAAGGGTGGTAGTTTTTGTTGTAGCAAGCTCTGTCAAAGTTTCTTTGTGAATCCAATGTGCCGCAAACCCTTGTAGTGGACTCCTTGCATGGTGATCCAGGCCCTTATCTTGTAATAGATTGAACTGTGCATATCATGAAGTAATAAAATACAAGTTTATGGATGCATCTTCCCCGCTTTGTGTTTGTTTGCACTCTTCTTGCCCTTTTCAACCTTCATTACAAGAATATTGTGTCTATTTTTATGCTCTTGCAAGGATTCATTATTATTGTGCACGTATGAAATATTGTTGTGAATGCATTTTGCTAGATTGTGGAGAACTGTCATCACCCCTTGTAATGTGCACTTTGCTTATGTATCTCACGCATTAGAAGACTACTCTCACACCTCTTTTTTTTTGGTGTATCACCGCCGTAGTGTAGGCTTTTATATTTTATGCACTCTTTCTCTTTGGTCCCTTAGAAATTTAGATTAGGGATGAGTTAGTTTTACCTACATTAAAGTAGATAGTGGCGGGTAGTTTAGGAGAGCAAGAACCAACTTTCTTTGGAGGTCTATCTCAAGTAACAAGTCCCACAACTTGGAGATAGTACCCATGTTATCTAGTCACACCGTGAGCTCAAGTATATGCACTTGTTTAAACATAAGGGTGCTGTGATTTAGTGCTAAAAGTTGGTAAATAAAATTAAGAGGCATGAGACATGTTTTACTTGTCCCACAATTCTCCAAAAATAACCTCTAAGGACAAGTTTGAATTTCTAAGGATGTGGAGTGTTTCATACTCCAAAATCTAATTTACACAACTCTTACACATACTTACACATCATTTACCACATTTAATACAAGAGCCAACAACTTCTATAGTTACTTTCTTATATCCCAAATTAATTGATTTATTTATTTTAATAATATGATTACTCACATTAATTCTCCACAATTAAAAGAATAATAAAATGGGTAAATGCATCACAAAATAAACACATGCAAACAACAATAAAAAGGAACCACATTAATAAAATACATATAACCCTTAGTCATATTCAAAAGGTAATCCCCCATGGGATTTCTAACAAAAACACAACACACACAAAAAAACATGTTGCCATGGTGATCTTGTTGAATTCATCTAGAATTTCAATGTGGTTGGTCTCCAATCTCCCCATGTTTGTTGTGATATTTTAACCCGCAAAACACAAATACCTTTTTCGGCCTCGTGGCTATATCGAACATCCAACATGATATAAATATAATCACAAAATCATCTAGATAAATGAATCACAACAACATCAAAACAATTTAGCAAAATCATTTACAATTTATATCAACAACTATATCATCATCATATAATGTCCATTTTCTAGGTCTACTCACAATATCGAAAAATCACATGTGTGAACAACATTCATAATATATCCATGTCAAGTAATATATCATCATCCATATATGAAGTGTTTTTAATAATCATCATCATCATAACTAAATCAAGATCAACAATAATTCAAGGTCCAACATCTACCATCATACTAAATCAAAGCCATAATAATGTCATAATGTAATCAATAGTATCAAGATCTGTATCAAAAGATGTCAAATGGAAGTGGGCACTACAAAACTATCCATCTAAATCCAAAAACTCCAGAGGAGCTCAAAAATAAAATACTTATAATAAGCCGTGGCTACAAAATTAGACATTACATTGAAAAAATAAAAATCCTTACATAATGTCATCAACAAAAGATGAAATCAGCACTCGCATCCATAGAATTCCTTCATTTTTTCTCAGCTTTCCTATGGCGTAAGAATAAAATTTTAGGATAGTTTTTTTCCTGGAGTGCAGAGGTTTCCTCCATAAGAGGTCTGTCGAGAGTCTCGACACAATGCATTTAACACTAAAGCTGTGGCCTCTAGCAGGATGCCTCTGCGTGTTCTTACCAATCATAAATTCAAACACTTACTGCAAAAAACTGAAGTGGGATATCAAAACAAAGAAACTCCATATAACATTGTAGCAGACACCTATGGCGCCCTCTTGCAGGCGTGTGGAGATGACAAATGCCTCGCACAAGGTAAGCATTTCCATGCCCACATTCTCAAATGCGGAATTTTGCAAAATGCTTTTCTGGGCTGTAAGCTTGTCAGCATGTATGCTTTGTGTGGAAACCTTGTGGATGCACGCCAAGTATTTGACAAACTGTATGAACGAAACCTTTTTGCTTGGAATTCCATTATCAGAGGGTATGTCACAGGTGGACATTTTGAAGAGACGCTTCAGGTTTATAATCAAATGCGAAGTGAAGACATACTCCCTGACAAGTTCACATTCCCCATTGTTATCAAGGCTTGCACCAGCCTAACAGATCTGCAACATGGTAAGCAGATTCATAAGTATATAATCCAAAATGGATTCGAATCAGATATATATGTTGGGGTTCTCTTATAGATATGTACACTAAAGGTGGTAACCTGGATAATGCACGCCAAGTGTTTGACAAAATGTCCAAACGAGATATAGTCTCATGGACAGCAATGATTTGTGGTTACGCTCAGTATGGGTATGCTGACAAAGCCTTGTGTATATTCAGCGAGATGCAACTGGCAGGGCTAAGGCCGGATTCAGTCACTGTCACAAGTGTTCTGCCTGCAACTGCCCACTTGTCGGCAGTGAGACAAGGAAGGAAATCCATAATTTTATTATTAGGAATGGATTTGAATCGGATGGCTTTGTGGGAAGTGCGCTTGTTGACATGTACGCAAAATGTGGACATATAAAGATTGCACATAGTCTGTTTGACAAAATGTCTCACATATCAGTAGCGGTTTGGAATGTCATGATTGCAGGATATGGAATGCATGGCCTTGGCAATGAAGCCCTTGCACTATTTCGGAAAATGCAACTGGCAATGGTGAAACCGGACCGATTCACATTCACTGCTGTTCTGTCTGCCTGTCGCCATGCGGGTTTGATTGATGAAGGCTGGGAATGTTACAATCGCATTGTGGAAGATCATTGCATTGAACCCCAGATGGAGCATTATGCTGGCATGGTAGATCTTCTTGGTCGTGGTGGGCACCTGAAGGAGGCACATAATTTTATCAAGAATATGAATACAGAACCCAATGCCATTGTGTGGGGAGCATTGCTTGGTGCTTGCAGAATTCATTCCAATCTAGAGCTAGGGATGATTGCAGCCAAAAATCTTTTTGAAATAGAACCTGAAAACACTGGAAATTATGTACTGCTGTCAAACATCTATGCAGAAGCTGGAAGGTGGGATGGTGTTGCAAAAATGAGAACAATGATGAGAGATCGGGGTTTGAAAAAGAAGCCAGGATGCAGCTGGATTGAGGTTAAGAACGTATTTCATGCATTTTTTGGAGGTGACAGGTCACATCAGGATTCAGAAACAATATATTTGACACTCCAGAGCTTGTATAAACTGATGAGAGAGGGAGGGTATGCACCAGATACTCGATACGTCTGAGTTGCATAACGTTGACGAAGAAGAGAAGGAAAATGAACTAAGTGCCCACAGTGAGAAACTTGCTCTTGCTTTTGGGCTTATTAGTACGTGCCCTGGGACACGTATCCAAATCACAAAAACCTGCGTGTTTGTGGTGATTGCCACGGTGCCATCAAGATCATCTCCAAACTTGTTGGCCGAGAAATTATTGTTAGGGACATTTACGTTTCCATCATTTCACAGGAGGTGTCTGTTCATGTGGGGATAATTGGTAAGACTAATGTTAACGAATGTTATTCTGGGTTGCGACACATGCAGTCGGTTATTTATAGTTTCTTTCACTGCTAAATGTCTTCCATTAAACCAGCATAATAATATCTTGCATTACGGGCAGCCTTACATGTTTGTTTCTACTTTGTTACTTGCTGCTAAAAAGATGAATAGGATGAGATTTTTGCTGAAACCATATTTTGATTCCATTTGCGTTATAATTTTGAGAAAGTTAAAATTTAAAGCATTAGATGGGAAGATATTTCAAGATTTCTAAGATTATAACATGCTTGTACAAGAAGTTTTTCCCTGACAATTAGAAAGGGTGCTGTGCGATGAAGGCAATTGGGTTGGCATTAAATTTCAAAATAAAATAACTGCACATCATGGTAGAAAAGTTTTCGAATTCTTGCATCTTAATTTGCAGTTCTAGTGTTTTTTCAGTTTTGAAATGAACTCAAAAACATCATAATCAATGATGCACATTAAGATAGGCAGGAATACCAATCCTCCTATCATCTTTGAAGTAGTATAAATTGAAATGAACACAAAAACATCATAATCAATGATGCACATTAAGATAGTCAGGAATACCATTCCTCCTATATCTTTGAAGTAGGATCAGATAATCTGCCTGCTTGTTGACACTAGCTATTATTCTAGTTATTATTGAACATGCACATTTTCATTCTTTGCCGAGGGATGAATGAAGTAACATTCTGTATAGTACTCTTCTGGATACATCTGCTTAAAAAGGTATCTGTCTAATGTTTTGGATCCAACTACTGGATCCATCTTTAGGCAAGTGAGGGTTGAAGTAACAATCGATTCACATTGACATTCACTCCTACAACCAAACATGAGCACAATTAACCACAAGTAGAATGCATGGACTAGAAATTGGAAAGCAACACATGATATAGGCCGTAAGCTGTGAATACATCGGGATTAGTATAAGGTGACTAGAGCAGAAGAGCGCAGAGTTCCCAAAAGCCTGGAAATGAAGTCATGACTGAACAGCCTGCTGTTAAACTTGTCAGTTCTCCCTGCTATCAGAGTAGTAGAATTTCATCTCAGGAGGTAGTGGTACCAAGGCATCCAATTTGTCTGCCATCAACACAATAATTTCATAGAGCACAGAGGTCTTTCACTTCAATTTGCTGCATTTTAAATTTGCTTCATGGGCCGAGCTAACTAAATTCTGATCAAGATTATCCATCCTCTTGAATTCATCAATGCGGTCATTTAACTTCTGATTCATCCAATCCAGCTGGACCATTAATTAATCCAGTCATTAGAAGGCTCCTTGGAATCAGAAATCTTTGCAATAAATCACTTCTTTGGGTGGCAGATCTGTACAGGGAGATTTTCTTCTTAGATTGACTGGACCTTAGAGGATTCTTCATCTTATGGAGAAGAAAAAGAAAGTTGAGCATTCAACAAATATTTCTCCTGTTGTTATTGTTATTATTTTTAATGTTAATAAATCTTATGTTCATGGCCTTCAACTTCTTCAACCTCTCTCAAATCCTTGTAAGTAAATTTACAGATGTAGCTGGCAAATGATTTAGATCTCAATCTGCATGTATAAAGTTTTCATCTCAAGAAGTAAATGTTTGATGTGATACTTCCTACTGACATTGTACTTGGCCATGACAAGTATTATAGTTATATTACTGTTCATTGTCACGACATTTTTTATCTTTAGAAATAGTATCACCATATCAAGCCGATGGAGAGAAGAAGTTTTTTTACCTCAAGGATAACTTCTTTGAAAGCTCTGTCTATGCATGGAAAGGAGCTGAAAGTAGCTGTGATACTTATGCCTTGTTCTATTCATGGCCACCTAATTAACTGTGCATTCTCAATATCAGGAGGCTATTCAATGAGGGAATAAGTGAAATGGCTTATTCTAATATTATATCCATAGAATCTACAGAGTTGCAGCAAGGTCAGCCAAATCTCATATCATTGCAATGTAGTTGCACAAGAAGTATTCTCACACCAATCTTGGATTTAAATTCTTTAAAGGGGACCCCATTGTTCATTAACCAAAGCCTTGCAGGGATTGAGATTTTGTGAGGCTCTCCAGAAAAAATCCTGATTTTTGGATGACTCTATTCCTTGAGTCATGGAGATAATAGGGTGATTCCTTGAGATGTGCATGTTCAACCACTGAGCAAATCGGGATAGAATTCAAGTATCAGGGAGATTGACGCTGCTTTGGGTTCAGCTGCTGGGGCTTTCAATACATCAAGTTATGATATTATGTTTGCTAAGTTCTAACATATTACGATGCTTAAACCCCACCATCTTTTCATGTATGTCTTTTCGTTCTATTGAAAAATGGGCGAGTTATTTATCCTACAACACTAGTCCATGCAGCAGGAACTGCAGCATCTAATGGAATTCCCAGCACTAATGAAAGGACTGGAAATAAGAAAGATAAGAAGTTGGTAACTATGTTGGCGTTGCCACAGGAACAGTGGCAGAAACAAATCAGTTCTCAAAGAGTCTTCCTGCAACAGATGGACACGATAATCAAGCCATCCTGAATGCAGGAGGATATGTTGAGAACAAATCCAATTCTAAGAATGGGACGATGCCTGACAGACAAACCTGGTAAAAAGCTTTCTACACATTTATCAGACACAAATAAATTGGACTAGAATTCCTTTTGTCCTTGATTCATTCATATTTATAGTTTACAAGATGTAGAGTGTGGATAAAATTGTTTGGTGTTTAGACGGTGGAAGTGCACTCTTGAAGAGCTGCACCAACAACAAATTTCCAACAACCAAACTGGTGCATTGATTGTTCTAGCCAAATAAAAGATAAATCTATCTCTAACACTCACACATAAATTATTCTTATGAAATCCAATAAACTTAATGATGTAAGAGATTAAAATCCCTACCATAATCACAACACAAAATATGTGTCCCGTCTGAAACTATGGGTTCTATGGTTGATGAGCTACCCATTTACATAATTTCATTGACCTATTATACATAATTTCATTGACCCGTTATTTATCTCTGAACTTGCCAAAAATTCACTCGATATTTTGGTGAAAGTATCTACAACTTGATCTTAGCCAACTTGGACCAATTCTCTAAAGCTGAAATCACAATTTCCTCAATCCAAGTCAGGTACTTTGATAAGGCCTCAGTTCCAGTCACAGGTGCTGCAGTGAGCTTGCGAAGGCACTTGTCTTCCTCAAAGGTGATAACTATAAAGGATTTACTGCCTATAAGCTCAACTGCAGATTTCTGGATGTTGAACTAGAGAGATTATGGCTGAATAGTTGTATTTGGTGGTCGTTTGTTTCCTGTGGATTATTTTGAAATTTTCTGTATCCGAAGATGCATTGTAATCATCTGAAGTCTTGGTTTGGTTGAATTTAATGACATTTCTTTTTTGCTCATGTTCAAACCAAAAAAACTAAGTCAAATTTGGTACTGCTAGGCCATTAGGGAAGAGTATACTAACAATGGCTTAGTGGCCACCCAAGGGTCAACCTATCAGCTACATCATGATAAGCATGTAAATTCGATGCTTGTCAAGGCGGGGCATGGTTGTAAACAAGTCGTAGATTCAGATGTTATACAAGGGCATAAATTTTCCCTTGGACCTTTCTTGGAATGGGTGTCCACAGTGATGCAATGTATGCAATTCATAATTTCAGATAAGATCACAATCCAAACACAACCCTTTGCAATTCCTAAAGACATAGGACAATTTTGCAGAAATCAGAAGGACAAGCATTTGGAGATTAAATCAGAAGGATTCCTATAGTTGGTACAGAGAATTTTTGCAGAAAAAACAAGGTGTTGTGATGAATTTGTAATTGTTTGAAGTGATTTCACTTCTTCTTTACCCTGAATATCTGATTTCCAATTTCTTTGATAAAAGTATTGTGGAATAAAATGAACTAGGTTTACTAGGAATATGAGCTTTGCTGTCTAGTTTTCACTAAATCAATCTAAGAGCATCTTGAATAGTATGTTTGATGCATCTGAGGTGCATTTCTGGAAGTTCTGTTCCCTGGATCATTTCTTCCATTATCTTTTGAGTGTGAGTGAAGGCGCACATCAGAGTTAATTGCTAGACTAATTGTATTCATTTGCTTTCTCTTTGTGTATTTAGAGAGTCGGGGATGTGCATGAACTAGTTATTCAATGTGAAGAGCGTATATAATTCTCTCTAATGGTATAAGAATATTTTTTTATTGTGCTTTTAGTTTGTAGGTAATTGTTTCTTCTAGATGTCAGAACTCATTTTTGAGTCCCCTTGACTTTGCAGTGTGCTGTACTTTCGAGTCCAATTGATCTATTTTGATCATTCATGGACATTTAATTAATTTCTTTATTCTTAAAGTATCCAAGGGTTGCATTGGACATTTAAGAGAGGCTAACATATGCATGGTGTTTCTTTTGTAATTGGAAGGCATTCGTAAATCTTTTTTTCTTTCCATATAAGCTTGAAGAGTTTGTGATCATATTTAATTATGTTAGCCTTAGGTACTTTAATTTCCTTTTGAAGATCGCAAATATTTGCTGGTTTTACCCTAAGTTTATATGAATGATCCTGAAATCCATACACTCAGTTCTGTTAGTGTGTATAATGTAACATTTGATAGAGGACTTATCAGCTACTTCTTGTGTGAGAATTAAGATTCAAAAATAGTAAATTTGTTTTGGATATTCACGAGTGAAGTTTGTGATCTTATTAAAAAGGTGTCTTTACTTCCTATAATCCCAATACAAGCTGGTAAAGTCCCTGCTCTACCTTAGCATGAAAAGCATAAATATTTACCTGGTTTTCTCTTTATTTATCTGTGAATATGAGGTTGATTATTCAAGCATATATGTCTATACACACACATGCATATGTTTATATATAGATATATGTATACGTGGTGAATTGTGTGTATATATACACAGACACACACATATAGTGCCATGGAATGAAATGCAAAAATGCTAGGTACAAAGGCAGGGGTGAGTTAACAATTTTTCTTACAAGGACGACATAACACCTGCCCATGTATGTGTACAGATGGACAATTTGGAAGGTGTTTTCATAATTGTTCACCGAAATTCACTATAGTAATTAAATTAGCACAAACCTGGTCTGAGAAACAAAAAGGAATTTTGAACAATACTTCATAATCCACTAAAAAGTTGTAAAATTGAAATCTTCATTACTATAAACTTGATTGAACAACTTGTACCTGGTATTCAAGCTGCAAGTTTTAAGTGCTCACTTCCCTTGAAAAGCTTCTGCTCAATTACTTTCTAAGAATTGTTAGCTCGAGTTCTTGGTATGTTACAAGAGTTATACAATGTTACGTGGAGGGTGACAGTTACAAACATACAACTCCATGGATCAGGTTTAAAGAATCATGGAATGGCCCAGCTGATTGTTGTCGTGTGTTTTGATATCGACACAGTAAGGCGTTCATCCTCCCAGTTGAACAAAATTCTTGTCTGGGTTACCTAACACCCGAGCAAGGCTCAAATATTAACAAACTTGAAAGGAAGTCTAATCTAATTTTGATGTTGAAAAGCAATAAATAAGAAATGCTTTTAAAAGAATTTTTAAAATATGAATTCCTTGGAGACACCTAATTTTTAATAAGATTTATTTACCCTGTGGAGCTAATTGTTTAATGCAAAGATGTAATAGTTCACAAAAACATGATAAAGGTCCAAGTTTGTAGTAAAGGAGTGCAAATTGAAAAATAAAGGAAATTAATTAATTGATCACAATTCTCTGAACGACAATGGTTCAACCAAAGAAATTCAATCAGATAACCAAATAAAGCGTTCTCAGGTTTATCTAATTCAAGTAACAATAGTTCAGATATGAAAGTAACTCAAGGACATCACATGGATCATGCCAAAATCAAATATACAAATGAATACTGAAATACCATAGGCTCATATGAATATTATACATACAAACTGAAAAGCATATCAGGAAGATAACTTGCAAAGATTTACTTGGCTCCTTTGAAATGAAATCTGGATTATACGACACCGTCCCCTCTATTTTACAATTTCTATCCCACAATTTCCATCACCCTTGTCCAAAATATCCTTCCAACCACAGAATGTGAAGAGATAACTTTAATGACCATTGGAATTAAGATAATAAAATCAAGTGAAGATTGACTTTATCATCTCAAATTTCAATATTAAATTTATGATGCAACAACGCCCTTTTCGCCACATACGGGATTGTTATGACCAGCTCTCCCATTGACAGAGTAACAATCCTTGAGGAACAATTGCAGGCTCTCAAACAACAATTGTTGGAGTTATCTTCAGTGGTCATGGAACAAAATAAATTGATTACTGCACAGTCTGGGCATATCAGCACTCTGGAATCCTCCTTGGTAGAATTGAAATCCTCTTCAACCTTAAACTCCATTAGCAACAACAATCAAGAAGAGCTTGCCCTTCTTCGCTACTGAACTTGTGGTTAATAGAGAAGAACAAAAAGATTTAGCTACCAAAGTGGATTCTATAAATCCAAACGAATGGGTTCAGGTTGTTAAAAACAGTAAGAAACCAGCTCCGTTGGTTGAAGTTGTAATTCAAGCAAAGTTTGAAGAAGATAGACAAAGACAAGCCAAAGCCCTTAATCTGCGAGTCAAAGGATTAACCAATCAAGAAAATGCCATCCAAACAACGTCCAACTTCATTACTAATGATTTAGGACTGCCTACTATATCACCAGATAGAGCTTGGTTCAATCAAGATGACTCTTTAGTTATTCGCTTTCACACATCACAAGATAGATTGGAGGTACTTAGATCAAAGAAAAAATTGTTTGATCGTGTTGACAAAATTTATCTAGATGAGGATTTAACTAAGATGCAACAAGAAGAGGTAAAAGAAAGTAGGAAGAAAGTTATTGATGCCAGAAAGCAAGGGAAATGGGCTGTAATCCGTAATGGAAGGGCTTGGATCAAGGATTCTCCTCCTGATTGGTGGACTAAACCTTGGCCTATTTCTACATGATGCCAGAGCTCTAAACATGGTCTACAACCTCAATTACAATTGCAGTTTGGAATTGTGGAGGTTCTATCTTTTTGCCCCAGGGTCTTCTGAAGATGTGATTCTTAACTCAGATGTCATTTTTCTCATGGAAACTCATGAAACCAAGGAGAAACCTCTACCCTCATATGCAGGATACTCATGGATTAGTGTTCACAGACCTCAACTTCGACATGGCACAAAAGGTTCTGGTGGAGTTGCTTGCCTTTATAGAGATCATCTCCATTCCTCTATTCAATTTGAAGGCTCTGATGAATTTGCAAGGTTCCTATGGATATCACTTAAAAGAAGACCTCCTTTGCAAAATCTGTATATTGTTGCGTGTTACTTCCCCCCACAATATTCAAATTATGCTCCAGCTCTTGATGGTGAATCTCCCTTTGTAGACTTACAACCGGAAATAACAAAATACTCTGCTTTTGGTGAGGTTCTTCTTCTCGGTGACTTCAATGCCCGATTGGCCACCTTCAGTGTGCTAATCATGATCTTCACAATGACCCATTGATGATTTATGAAGTGGATCAACATGAATCAGGGCTTCAACGTTATTCTGCAGACTCTACGGTGAATGCTTATGGACAACACCTAATCAAATTGGGTGAATCTCATGATCTTGCTATCTTGAATGGTACAGAACACTTCCCTAATTCCAAAGGCTTTACTTGCTTCCCTTATTCTGGTGGAGCTAGTGTTGTAGACTATGTTATATCCTGCAAATCTTTTTCTTTGAGTATATATGATCTCCGTTTTCGACTTCTCCCCCACCTCTCACTGATCATGCCATTCTCTCTTTCCGTATGCCTCTTGCCACACCTATTGCAACATCCTCCCATGTACTCTCACAAAAACGTACTACTATCCATTTTGACCATGCATATGATGAGAGCTACACTAATATCCTCAAAACTGATCTCATGAACATTTATGATATCTTAGATCCAGTTGAGAGGGCTACTAGACTATCACGGGTAATTATGGATGCGGCATTTAAGGCTTTCCCCCACTCCAATCATACTTCTCGGCTCCATACCCATGGTCATTGCCCGCGAAATTCTTGGTACGATGTGGATTGTAAAAATGTTCACAAGTTAACCAAACGTATTATGACCGAAACTCCCTCTAAAGCCAAGCTGGCCCAAAAGCTTTATAGAATCATTCTTAGAAGGAAAAAACGACAATACTTGTATGATAAACAAAGAGCTACCATATACCAAATCCGGTTTAATCCCAAGTCTTTCTGGAGATCATTTTTACCCAAAAAATCTACTTGTGCCATTACTGACCCACATACCTGGTTTACCTATGCTACCTCTCTCTATGATGCTCCCAATCAACCCTCCATTCATTTGAATCCTAGACCGCCCAAGTGTCATTTCTTCACCGATAAGATGGTTCTTAAAGCCATCTATAAACTCAATTCCAATAAAGCCCAAGATGTGGAAAATTTAAAAGCTGAATTTTTCCATCATAGTCCAGCTTGTTCTTGTTGTCCACATTTCCAATCTTTTTAATTTTATTGTTCCTCATGGTCTTCCTCCCTCTTGGACTTCCCATATTATTCATCCCATCTTCAAATCTGGAGACTCTCTTAAACCAGAGAACTACCGTACCATCATGATTGGGCATACTTTGGCTAAGCTTTTTGCTACAGTACTTGATGATTATATCTCACAATGGGCAGAAAAGAAACGGATCAGGGCAAAAGGTCAAGCAGGTTTTAGGAGGAATCACCGAACTATTGATCACATATTCACTTTGGTTGCCATTATAGAGGAAGCAAAGGCTAAAAAACAGAAGGTATATTGTTGTTTTGTGGACTTTTGTAAGGCTTTTGATACAGTACCTAGACATCTTTTGATTCAGAGGCTAAAAGATTTGGGTCTTCCTGACATGGTAATTTCTCTTGTCATGACTTTATATGAGAAAATTTTTGGGCATATTCGTACCAAATTGGGCACTACTAATGACATTCATAGTAACATAGGTGTGAAACAAGGTTGTCCACTATCGCTTGTAGACACCAAATTTGTGTCTTACGACCCTTTGTGACACTGCATCTCATTTCGTATCCTAACCTCATCACCTAAACCTTACACAATTATTTATTAATTACCTCGTAATTGATAAATCCACATCACCTCACCTGCCACCTCATTTTGCCACCTCATCGTGACCTAGTCCTAACCCTAAACTAACCTAATTAAGACCTATAACTTGGTCTACACCTACACCCATGATTAAGGACCCCTTTCTCGCACTCCAAAACCGATTCTAGTCACTTGACCAAGCTCGCAACTAATCCCTCGGGAAAAGCGGGAAGGCGGGCTATTTTACTAAAAATAGCCTACTTTTTCCTTTACCGATGCCGGTTCCTACTCGACCGCCGTCGGTTACGTAACCGCCATCGGTTCCCTGTAAATGGGCTCCCCTAACCAGAAACAAGGGTCGAAGGATTTTTGAATCAACAGAGATCATTGGGAGCGATCAAGAGCATTCAGATCTTCACTTGGCCGAGCAGGTAGACGAGTGAAGAGACAAGAGAGTTGCAGCAAGGGAGATCAAGCCCAAGATTGCAACGGAATAGCCGAAAACCTCGTGATACTCAAACGATCATCGGGAGGAGATCTCTCATCTTCTGTGTCAAGCCATCTTACCTAAGTTCGCCTTTGTCATCGAGTTCCTGGACTCGCATCTTCATCAATAACCAAGTTTACACCTTGCATGTCCTCTTTAATAACGTTTCTTAGACTTTTTGAATCACAGTCCCCATAAATCCATTCCTAGATCCACTACCCAACGTGTCATTGCATCTAACTATCATTCATTTACCTCTCATCATCTCATTACCTAATATCACTCATATACTAGCCTTACCAACAACATCATTGTTACCCTACAACACAACCACACCACAAAACAACCAACCTCGACAGATGTTAGACCATACCGATATCGGTTATCAAGAACGCATATATCGGTTATGTGACTCAAAACCGAGAAATCAGCCTTTCCCCTACCCGTCCTCAACGAAGCAATTTAATTGATATTTTACAGTCTTTTGTGTTAATTCATATTAGCAGGGGAACTGACCACCTTCGAAAGGAAGTTTTATATTTCCTGGGCCCAAGGCAGTTCCCTCATTTATTGTCTAATCAAAATCTTGTGGTCTTGTGTTCTTATTTGCAGGTAGTCCTTCCAAGACAAAAAGGAGTTCTTCGCAGTCAACCTGATCTTTCTCTACGGTACGCGCACACCATCTCGACGTTCAACAGGTATTCCTCCTAGCCCTAACCTTATCTGTTTCTAAAAGGAATGAAAGGATAGAAGCAACTCTATTCCCAGAAGCCGAAACATTCCGAGCGAAACATTTTGGCACGCCCGGTGGGACCCATTTTGGGTTTCTTTCTTTCTTGCTTGCTTTCATATAGGGAGTATACTTGCTGTTTTATTCTTCTAAAGATATTCACAAGGCTTTTTATTATTTTGGTAAAAGAATTTGTCTTGCTTTCCTAGTTTCGCATTAGTGAAAGTCATCTCTTTTGCTTCATCGAATATCATTTTCGATTTGGGTTTAAAACACGTGCATTGCATTACTGCTTGTTGTTTTCAATTCTAGCGAACATAGATTAAGTAATGTGTCATACGTGGGGGTGATATCCACAGTATTGACAAGAAATTAATCTTACTTTCACCGCACAATACATACCGAATCACTTCACAATTAACACAATGACTCAAACATCCCCCTTTTCCGCGGTATTCCTCCGCCCTTGCGATTGAGGTAACCTTATAAGCCAAAACAAACTTGACATTTCCCCTAAGTCTTTTGTTTAGGATTCTGACATCATTCTACGTCTAAAGGCATAAACCCACGATAATTAAAATTAACCCTAGGGTTAGTCTCTGGATTTGCGTGTGCATCTTGCTTGTTTTCAGTTCTGTTTTCTCTGTTTCTTGTGATCACCTCAGAATATAGTGTATTAAACGTTGTTAAAAATCAAATTAGCAGACCTTTTTATATCTTGTTGTCCCAGCACTTCTTACACCGGCATCGTTAGCTGACCGACGTCGGCTGTTTTGCGGACATCGGTTATCGAGACCCGATATCGCCATCGTCTTTCCACTCTCACAAACCAAAGAACCTACCAATTTTACCAGATCCCGAGTTTGTTTCTGCTTCGATAGATAGATTGAAACCCTCACCGTGAACTCCCATGTCCATGGTTGTTATCACTTTCAAAGCAAGCCGCCATGGTTTCACATGCTTGCTCTGTTTCTTTTCCTGAATCACCCCCTTCACATTCTGTGGGGAATCCTACGGATACCAGCGAGGTTCCTAAAATTCCTGTGGGAGATAAAGAATTTGCCAAGTTTCTGGATGCTAATCCTAGTGCTGTACAATACTATTTGTCTCATACCCCTGACCGTACGCCTGATGGTCAGCTCCTTGTTGGTATGCCTATTAGTATAGCTGCTCATTTAGCTCCCACTCCGCCTGATAACACCGCCTTGCTTCCTGCATCTTTAGCCCCGTCTCCCAATCCGACGGCTTCAGAGGTTCATACGACTCAGATTGGCTTTCCGTTGGTTAATCTTGGACCCCACATATCATTACCGCCGACTGCCCCTACCTCATCTCTCTTGCAGACTGCTCCGTTCATGACTTGCTCTCTGCCACCTATCCACACTAGCTTTCCTTCTCAAGCTCCGCCTACCTTTTCATTCCCATACACGTATCCAAAGTGACCTCAACATCTTATATGGGACATCCCTAT
The DNA here is from genome assembly GCA_018340775.1 of Taxus wallichiana var. yunnanensis. Taxonomy (NCBI): domain Eukaryota; kingdom Viridiplantae; phylum Streptophyta; class Pinopsida; order Cupressales; family Taxaceae; genus Taxus; species Taxus wallichiana. Next base: position 992,131,250 of record CM031240.1, read on the forward strand.
TCCGGTCGCCTCAACATATTCATCCTCCATACCTTATCAACACTTAACCCCACCATTGTCCAAATGGAGGCCCTTGGCCCAATTTGCCTCCGTTTACCACAACCGCACCATCATCTCATCCAACCATGGATTTCATCAAACAAATGATGGACAAAATGCAAAATCTGGAGGCCTCTGTTTCAGGAAGTCGTAGCGCCTTGACATACGAATAAGTTTGTTTCAGGAGCCTATTCACCCTTTTGTCCCCCTTCATTCGTATCCTCCTCAATGGGAATTGCACGAAATTTACTCGCTTTTAATAGTAAAGAGGATCCTCAACAACACTTGTGATCATTTAGACATGCTTGTTATTTGCTTGCTCATAATGATGCCTCACTCCGCACTTTCCCATGTCCTTATCAGGACCCACCTTGGAGTGGTACAGTGCTTTAACCCAGCACTCAATCTTCTCTTTTAACCAACTAGCCCAATCTTTCTTGGATCATTTCTCCATTAACATTGCCAAGAAAGTATCTATCACCGACCTTTATGCCATCCGACAATTTGAAGATGAATCTATCGCAGATTTTGTTGGACGATGGCGTGGCCTTATTAACCAACTTACATATGCCTTGCCTCAGGCTGAACTTATCGAAATTTTTACGCGGGCATGTGCTAAGCACATTTCTCCTACTCTTCAAATTCAAACTTTCCGCACATTTGACGAGGCCTTTACCATGGCTCGGAAGCTAGAAATTCGAGCCTTAGAAGAAGAGAAATTGCGGTTGCGCAACAAAAACCCCAATTTCCGAACTCCAGACTCTACCAATAAACCAAACACCACCACTCCTCACACGTCCACTTCTTCTAAATCAAAAGGAGCTGTTCACGCGGTGATGGTCAAATCTCAAGCACCGTCTAATACTCCACCAAAAACCACCTATAAGTACAAAGCAGAGCCCATCAATTACACTCCCTTGGGAGAAACTTATGGTGTCATCTTGGAAAAACTGCTCAAAGCCGGAGCTATCACCTTGCCTCCTGTTAAACCTCACTCCGGGTTTGACTCCACCCACGCTATACCTTCCTGGTACAAAGAAAATGACTTATGTGAATTTTCACCGCGTAAAGGACATAGTCATGAAAACGCAAGATGTTGAAAAATATAGCAGAAATGGTCGATGCAGGGATATAACCCTCGATAATCCTAATGCCCCTGCCAACCGAAATTTGAAAATCTTCAACAAACCATTCCCAAATCACTCGTCCAACAGTAACGTAAACCAGGATATCTTAGCCGAGGAGAGTGTTCATGAGATCCATGCAGTCTTCGACTCCCAGCCAAAAGCCTCTATCGAGAAAAAATTGAATCAAGCCTCTCCACTAACGCAGGAGTCCGAACCTCCTTCACCACCATCAAGCCAAAGCAAAATCATTCCTTTACCCATAAAAGAGTTAAGCGCCTGATTTCGCTTCTCATCGATGAGTCTCATTACACCACATCCCTACAAGACTGCGAACGGATGTTATCTAATTTATCTATTTCCCAAACGTCCCCTTCTACCGCTCTTGCTGCACAAGAGGAAGGCTCGCCACTCCTTTTGACATCCTTAGACGAGAAATCTCTTGCACCAACATCACCAAATTCTTTAACCATAACAGACCCTCTCAAACATGCCCTCCTGCCTATTAGTCCTTCATCGCCTAAATCTTTTCAACAACCGGTCGACCTCTTAATATCTATTGATACAGTACCTCATCTACCCCCTGTATCACACCCACAGTGGACTGGAATCACAACCCACCTTTCTTCCGTACAAAAATTCCAATTCACACCTGAAGACTGTCATTCTCCAGAAGATAGACGAATCCTATGGGAACGTTTGAGTACCCCCTATTCTACTCAAATGCAGATGACCGATCCCGACACCTCTACCATATACCCTAAGTGTTTACAGAAACTCAAAATGCCTATGTCCTCATTCTCACCCCCCGTATCTATACCAAGTAGCCCATCCACCTCTATTAACCTAACCAAATCTTCCCCTACACTTGGGACCTCACCAATGCCCAGTCTAACGCACCCGCCTAAGCGACTCGATTTATCCAAAAATAAAGCCGCCCCGCCACCTAGGAGACAAACTCAATCCGTGCCTCTATCACAATCAAAACCATCATCGTCACACCTACCTTCCATATTGGGACCTCATCCCTCCACCTTGCATCAATATATCATACCTCCCGCGTTTTCTTCAAAACGACCTACGCCTTCTGCACCTATACAGAGATCAAAGGGTATATCAACATTGTCACCCCACGTATCCTATCCACCCATCAACCCTAAACGAACTCCATCATCAAAGGATTTATTTTCTCCACTCCCTTTCTTCGTGGTTGTTTCCCGCTACCACGTCATCTCGTAGCCTCATCATCTAACCAAATTGAATATAGCTTCACACAAAGAAACCACGTTTAGTGAAAACCACGTGTCAACACCCCTCGGCTTAAACCACCACCCGTACATTTAACCAACCACGCCCAAACATTACCAAAACCCGCACAACCAATACCCTCATCCTCCTCCGATTTTGACCCACTCAAAGGATCTTATGCTGCAAATCCTTGCTATGTTGGTAGAGAATGCGACCATTTCCCTACCCCCACTGCACCTTATGACCCGTCTAAACCTCGGCCTATAGGTTATGATGAGTCTAAAATCTGCGCTTATCACCGCACACCCGACATGATGTGGAGGGATGCAAAGCTTTAAAAACCATCCTTCGTCACCACCTCTCCCGAGATAGAAAGGTTAAGAAAGAAAAACTTACGAAGGGAGAGACCTTTAACTTCAATTCCTCTACTATACCATCCGTCCGCCTCACCAAGATCTATCATTATTACAACCCCACCTCTTGAAGACCATGATTTATCCCAACCATCTTCCTCATCTCAGTGTCTACGAGATTAATATGATTAGTGTTGCTTACTCGAGCGCAGAAAAAACAACGAGAAAGCGAAAGAAAGCACACATGTCCTCTCTTTCTCCATCCAAATCAGTCCCGATGCACCACCACCCAAGTGGTTATTCGTGGACCCGCTTACCCCCGTCTCTAATGGAGTTTCCCATCGAGCCATGATCAAACAGCTTCACCAATCGCCCGTAAAATGACACTATATGATCTCATTCACTTCGAATCTCATCGACAAGCTTTCGTTGAAATTCTTCAAGGATCGAGGTCTTACCTAATGAAACCCCGCCTGCGTTGCCTCCATTCTCGACACCCAATCACGTTGCTTCTCTCACCAAACAACCCACCGCCCCAACCACTTCCGTCTCTTCGCTACAACAAGTCATGCGCGCAAATGGCTCAAGATGAAATTGTTGACTTTAGTACGTAAGATCCCGACTCGCCCTTTTTCATCTCAGCCTTACGTCCGGACATTTGGGTACGCGTGTTATGATTGACGGGCGCTAGCCTAAACATCATCTCTTCAAAAGCCTTCCAACAAATGAATATCCCTTCTAGCTACATGTGCAGCCAATCCCATCATGTTGCATGGTCATTCAATGACGCTTATTACCTCTACCTTAGGCACCGTGATCCTCAACATTCGGTAGGACCAATGACTTTACCCGAACTCTTCTATGTCCTCAAGGAGAGTTCCAATATAACATATTGCTAGGTCACCCTTGATCTCGGGCATGGGATGCGTTCCCTCAACATTACATAGATGCATAAAATTTGAGTACGAGGGAAGTCCTACACCGTAAAAGCTGATCCTCCCCTTTAAAACCTGCAATATGTTATACCGCCTAACAATGTGCTTGTACCAATCAAGACACCCATTCATCAACCCAACCGTCCTCTTCAAATGTACCTCAACCATCCACCTCAACCGCACCTACACCTTCAAGTCGATGAAACCACCGTTCGCAAAACCACTTCCCTTCCCAGCAACATCCCAACCGCAGACCCTTAGTAGATGTTTTTCAACGCCTTACGCTGGGGGAGTATCGCTATATAACGTTAGTTCTTTCCATACCTCCACGGGAGTATGGACAAGTATATGCACATCCTACCTATGATCGTCGTGGGGGAAGTAATCCCTACGGACCACCTCACTACCGCACTAACCTAACATATGGGGGTGTCGACACATCTTCGTTGCCCCCAGAGCCTCCTCTTGGTGTGATTCCTTTCCAACCGATTTTCAAGATTCTGACGACAAATGCTCGTTTCGCCCTCACCTTCTTGACTGCCGTGCTTGGAAAGGCTTTGGTTTTGGTCTTTATGAACAAGGCCGACATACACTCATCCCCATCACTACACGCAAGCACAATGATCGTAGTGGTCTCGGATTTCCTGGGAACACTTACACCGAAGGAACTCGTGTCGCTTGTCTTCTAGAAGACAACGACGCGTCACCCTACCAACCATCATCACCCATTTTTCCTTCGTCACCCACGAATCGATGGACTCAATCTATCCCTCCTAACTTTTTTTTTCATAAATGCTATCTTCATAGGTCCTCTCACTTATCAACGCGATAATGAGGACCCATCTTCTCTTCCCTCTTCTATATCCGGACATGATCAAGAGGACTCACCTTCAATTAATGTTGTTGAGTGCCGATGATGACTCCATCCTCACTTACCTCGCGCGGATGACTCTTATATTCAACGCGCTTTACCATCTCGAAACTCAAACCATGCCGAATCGATCTACTATAGAAATCAACATCCACACGGAGGAGGATCCTCACATTGTGAAGATCGGACAATCCCTTAACGCATCGTAACAAGTCGCCTTTACTACCTTTCTCCGTGCTCGCAACCAAGCCTTCGCTTGTCTCTACGCCGACATGCCAGAATTGATCCTGACATTCATTGTCTATAATATTACACTAAAACCCGATTCTGCCAATTAAATGGTAAATTGAGAAAATGCATCCACGCATTGCTCTCTTGGTCAAAGAGGAGCTTCAACGACTCCTTTCTCGCTTCCTTCATTCGCCATTGACTATCCTCAATGGATTTCTAACATCGCACTGCTGCCACTAAAGCGACGGGGACTTCGCATACGCACGATTTCTCGGATCTTAACCTCGCTTGCCCTAAGGATGACTTCCCCCTGCCTAGCATTGACCAACTTGTAGATCTCACTGCAGGCCATGAGATGCTCTCTCTCATGGATGGCTTCTCGGGATATAACCAAATTTTGGTTGCCCCTGCCGATCAACATAAAACTGCCTTCATAACTCCTTGGGGAACCTTCTGTTACCGTGTTATGCCATTTGGCCTTAAGAATGCTGGTGCAACCTATCAGCGGGCTATGACCTACATTTTTCATGACATTATGCACACTATCCTTGAAGATTACGTCGACGATCTTCTTGGCAAATCTAAACATCGTAGTGAACATCTCGATGTTTTAACCATTATCTTTGATCGCCTGTTACAATATTATGTCCGCCTTCAACCAAAGAAATGTGTTGGTGTCCTTTCTAGGGAAACTTCTTGGCTTTATCGTCTCTTTGCAAGTGGCATCAAGGTCGACCCATCTAAAGTCAAAGCTATCCTAGAAATGCCCCACCTACCAATCTCAAACAATTCGCGTAGTTTACAAGGTAAGCTCCAATCTATCCAACGCTTTCATCTCCTAACTCTCGGATCGATGTCAACCTTTCCATCACCTTCTTAAAAGGACATTGATTTTCAATGGAGCGAAGAGTGCCACCAAGCCTTGAAGCTCTCAAAGCTTATCTCTTGCATCCACCCGTGCTTATCCCACCTCGGGACGACCGCCTTTTCTACCTTTATCTTTCCGCCACCGACCACGCCTGTAGGGGCCATGCTTGCACATCGTGACTTCCGAGAATCGAGAACAAGCCGCCTATTATATAAGTCGGCACTTTGGTGGACTATGAGACTAGGTATACACATGTAGAAAAGTTGTGCCTAGCCCTATCATTCGTGGCCACCAAACTCCGACACTACCTTTTGAATCACAAAACTTTCGTCATCACCAACACGTGACTCCCATCCATTACATGTATGCCAAACCTCATCTCAACCAACGACGCTGTATGGCTCATGCTCCTCGCCGACCTTTCGCGAACCTTGAGTTTGTCCACCGTAAATCAATCAAAGGACAAACCATCGCACCAACTTATGGGAAGCCCCTTTACCTCGGGAACAATTTACCAATTTTACATTCCCCGATCGAACTCATCGCCGGCTACTCTTTCCCTCAAGGAGGAGTTGTATCCAATGACCCTCTTCTTCGATGGATCCAAATGCCACCACGCGTGGGAGGAGCCGGTGTTGTTCTCATTCCTCTCGACGCCGAGCCTATGCCTCTTTCATTCCGACTCGATTTCCTTGCACTAATAATACAAATGGAATACGAAGCCCTTGTTCTGGTCTCCAAGTTGCGTTACACTTAGGTATCGAATCTATCAATATTTTCGCGCATTCTCAATCGTAGTCAATCAAGTTATGGGCATCTACCAATGCAAAATGAGGAACTTCAAAAGTACAAACACTATGTGGATTCACTTCTAGCCTTATTTACTCACTATTCTATCCAAACCATTCCCGCCTCCACTAACAAATTTGTAGATACTTATGGCTTGCTTAGCCTTGCAAATTCCACTTCATCAACGACTGATATTTTCGTCCTTGTCCAACAACTCTTTGCCCCATCTTATTCAGCCCCGCTTGTTTGTGTCGATAAATACGGTGTCCAAGCTAACTCGTAGGATACTTGGTATCACCAATTCCACGACTACCTTACAACCTCTCGCTTCTCCCATCCGAAGCCTTACTAGTACCCCGCAAACGTGCATTTGTTAAACGCAGCGTTTCTCGTTATGTTGTTATGGGGGACTC